>PVIU01006429.1:0-79366 GCA_004026605.1 Ondatra zibethicus
TAGCATCACCTGTGACTTTTTTACCTTTGCCTTCAAACGCCTGGCTTTCTTCCTCGAGACAGTGAGTCAATGACTTGAAGAGAATTTGATCACCTTGATTTGGGGCCTCCTTTGTTGTCTGTGATTCCCTTCCTCTCGTACACCCCACGTGTGGCATCCAGCACATCAGCTACACTGATCCCACCATCAGTGAGAGCTTCAGTCTGGCCACAGTCAGCATCTCCTTGTCGATCGTCATATTTCACTTGGACCAATGGCCCAAACGGCCGTCAACTTTTGCCCGGCACTATCATTATTGGAGTAGCTGCCTAACTGGTAGGTTGGGTTCCCTGTTGGCTTCCCATTCTCTACCTCATATCCAGTCATCTTTTAAAAATCATAATGCAAATGGCATTAGGACTGCAGTCGAAGGATAAACACATGCTTCCTAGGCAGCAGCACAACTGCACGCAAAGGCTGAGTAAGCCTCTCCCCAAGTGGCTGAGACAAGAAGTCATTCAGATCCCGGACTTTGTGACATTTTCACATACATAATGAGATATCTTGGGGTGGAATGTAAGTTGACACAAGATTCATTTATGTGCTGTGCGCAGTGTATTTCCTCAGGCCAGTTTTTGCAGGGCATCTGCCTTTTGACAGAGAACCCTGACGTGAAGGCTGATGGGCATTTTCACCTGTGGTGATTTTACTGGTTCTCAACGAATGTTGAATTTTGGAGCATTTCAGAGTTAGGGTTTGGGGGGTTAGGCGTAGTCAACCAGTATCAACTTCTTTAATTCTCACAAGGATGGGAATAGAAGATGTCATTGCTATTCCTGTTTTATATTTTTGGTTGTGAGCCTATCCTTTAATGGCTGAGCCAGCTCTCTAGCCCGCTAACAGAGAAGCCGAATTGGTCTGTGTAGACAAGGCTCAGAAGGGTGCAGAATTGGAATCGTCTGTGTCTGTTCCCTTAGACGACTGGTCAGCTCTGCCTGGATGTCCTGCCGGCCCTTCCAGTCTAACTAACCCCTTCCCATCCTGGCACCCTCCTTTCTCTGTCCGTCTCCTCCCTGGGATATAATTCCCAAGAGAAGATACTGGTCTTTGAACCTCTCAGCAAAGTGCAGAGTGTAATATTTGTTGCACAAATGAATGAGCATTGACTCTTGTAATTAAAAACAAAATAACTACAAAAAAAATGCTGGGCAGTGGTGGCACATGCCTTTAATCCCAGCACTCAGGAGGCAGAGGCAGGTGGGTCTCTGTGAGTTCGAGACCAGCCTGGTCTACAAGAGCTAGTTCCAGGACAAGCTGCAAAGCTACAGAGAAACCCTATCTCGAAAAACCAATAAATAAATAAACAAATAAATAAAAACAAAATAACTGATTTTTTAAATAAAAAGTAATGAATTATCCCTGTCGTCGCAGAATTGAATTTATGTTTCAGAGGAAATCGGTGTTTCTTGTCACATAAACCCTGGGTATTTTACAACTCTGACTATCTTCATGGCTAGTAGTATACCCACGATCTGTTTCCCTATAAATCTTCAATATTTTGTTCACAATCTGATGAGCTTTGGCAACCCCATGTACGATGGATAATCTTGTTTGTCAACTTAATACCCTTTGGAAGAGGAGCCTCAGCTGGGGGGTCGCCTCCATCAGGTTGTCCTGCAGGCATGTCTGTGTGGCCTTTCTTCATTGATGTAAGAGGGCCCAGTACATGCTGGGCAGCACCATCTCTGGGCAGGTAAGCCTGGGCTCTATCAGAAAGCTGGCTGAGCAAGCTAGAAGGTTCCTCTGGGGTCTCTGCTTCAGATTGTGCCTCAAGGTCCCTGCGTTGGTTTCCCTCAATAATGGACCTGAGAGCCAAAGGAACCCTTCCCTTCCCCAGTTGCTTCTGGTCGATCTTTTGTCACAGCAGCAGAGAAGCCAACTGGGACACTGTTCATCTGTGTGGCAGATTTCCTGTAGAGGGAGGCACAGAGTCTTAGAACTTCCTGTAACTCCTCATTGATCCACACCCTCCATAGGCAGCCACTGTTCTTCAGGTCACTAGAGGCTTGCAAATGGGGCCACACAACAGCGTGAGTGTCCTTTGGGAACTGACTCCTTTGCTCTAGATAACATCTTTTAGGTCAATCTCCATTGTTGCATGAAAGGGCGGTTCATTTTCTTCTTTGGTGTTTTTTTTTTTTTTTTTTTTTTTTTTTGGTCTCCCAGATTAAACCTAGGGCGTTTTATGAGCTAGTAAATGCTCTAAAACTGAGCTATACCCCCAGTGTTCCTGCCTTCCCTCCCTTCCCTCCTTCTCTCCCTCTTCTCCTTTGTAAAGGTTTGGAGACAGGCCTCACCCCGCAACCCAGGCCTGGACAGTGTGGTGCTTCTGTTTCACCCTCCTGAGTAGCTCTTCCGGTTCTGCCCCTGTTCTGTGCCTATTAGATTCAGGACACCAGTGTTCAAAGGTAGCAATCTGGGCCAAGGTAGGAATATCCCATCTCATCTCCTGAGGTTGGATTCCTGAGGAGGAACACAGCCTACTCGCTGACTTTTCTGTTTACCTCTCAAATCCTCATGAGTCAACAGTGAAGGGCGGGAAAGTGTGGTGATGGTGAGGAAGGCAAGCTGGTGGCGGCGAGGAGGGACTGACTGTCTTAGTGCTCTCCAGTCCTACAGGCCAAAGCCATTGTTGCCTTGGTCAACAGTTCAGTTTAGTTTATTCTTGTCTTAGCTTATTGACAGCTGCTTCAGATCATGAAATATTGCCCTCGGTGAAATGGGGGCATATTGCTAAAGAAAGTCAACATGAGAGATGTAAACAAATTTGCTTCATTAAATGGTTCGCTGAACTTGGAAGGTGAGTGATGAGGTCATTCTTGGGTGCCTGAGCTGAGACAAACCAGAAGAATATCAGAGGAAAATGAAGAGGGTGTTTGGAGTAGTGAGCGGAAGATCCTCTGGCTCATGCGGTGAGAGGGACATTGGATCAGTCACTCTGGAAACTACGCAGAGTCAAGCAGCAAGCAGAGGGGAGTTGCCCAAATGTGTGTTGGGGGGAATAAAAGGCTGACAAATAGCCCTGTATTTGTAGGAGAATAGGAAGAATTAATCAAGGAGTTCAAAGGTAAAGAAGGAATGAAACCCAGATTAGCTTCAGTGTTAAGTCAAAAAGAGATAAGCGAACAATCGGGAGTCAGCAGAGTTTTCTGGAAACACAAAGTTGGCCCTGTAAAGCAACACTCCAGGGACTCCAGGCCACGCCCTGGTAGCCCAGGTCCTCACAGCTGTGTTTGGTTGTCTCTAGCTCCTGGCTTGTCTCTGGCACCTCGAGGAGCCAGCATTGTCTCAGCCCCCTGGAGGATGAGCCAGGATACTAAGATTCATCTTTCAATGATGTTGATTCAGAGGGAAAAACAAGGATTGGGAGAGCATGTCTTAGGATTCTGGCGATGGGAGACGAATGAGAAATAGTCAATTGACTCAAACAACTGGAGTTCATTTGGAAATTCCCGGTCTCTTAGGAAAAAACATATAATCCTATTTAAATTCCTGGTATGGTCATGGATGGAAGATTGGTTCTTTTTTTTTTTTTATCAAGCCCCTTAATTTAAAAGTACATAATCCAAAGATAACTTATCAGTAAGCTATTATTATAACACATTCTTATTTTATTAATTTTTCCAGTGTAAACCATAATTATACACTCACTACAACAGATTAGAACATACTGGAAATCTCTCATGGTGGCAGTTCTCTGTCGGGCGGCCTTCCATGAAATAACTGGCTGGCTGTCGCTGTGGATGAGTCTCTGCGGTGGGCCTGATGGAAGTCAGGTGTCAGTGGGGCTGGGGGCTGCAGCGGGCCTTGCATGTCTCCTCACAGTCAGGGAGAAACTCACCGTGTCTTTCTTTCCATAGGCTCATGCCAAAATCTGGCATCTCTACAATACCTCCTTCCGCCCCACTCAGGGAGGCCAGGTGTCCATTGCCTTAAGTTCCCACTGGATCAGTCCCAGAAGAATGACTGACCATAACATCAGAGAGTGCCAGAAGTCTCTTGAGTTTGTGCTAGGCTGGTTTGCCAAACCCATATTTATCGACGGGGACTACCCAGAGAGCATGAGGAACAACCTCTCTTCACTCCTGCCTGATTTTACTGAGTCCGAGAAGAGGTTTGTCAGGGGAACCGCTGACTTTTTTGCTCTTTCCTTTGGACCAACCTTGAGTTTTCAACTACTGGACCCTCACATGAAGTTCCGACAATTGGAATCTCCCAGCTTGAGGCAGCTCCTGTCTTGGATAGATCTGGAATATAACCACCCTCAAATATTTATTGTGGAAAATGGTTGGTTTGTCTCAGGGACCACCAAAAGAGATGATGCCAAATACATGTATTACCTCAAGAAGTTTATAATGGAAACCTTAAAAGGTAGGTTTTCAAGTAAAATTCCCATTTCCTGCCAAAATTCAGCACCCTCTACATACCCACATACACACACCACACATCATATACACACAGCACCACACATACACACACATACACACACCACACATCATATACACACAGCACCACACATACACACATACACACACCACACATCATATACACACAGCACCACACACACACACATACACCATACATCATATACACACAGCACCACACATACACACGCACACATACACACACCACACATCATATACACACAGCACCACACACACACCACACATCATATACACACAGCATCACACACAACACCACACACAGAGCACATCATATACATACACAGCACCATGCACACACATACACACACCATACATCATATACACACACATCACACATCATATGCATAATATCACACACACACAGCACATCATATACATATACAGCACCACGCACACACATACACACACCATACATCATATACACACACATCACACATCATATGCATAATATCACACACACACACCACACACATACATTACACACATACCACACATCATACATACACACACATATACACACTCACCGCATAATATAACACACACACAACATACACACATACTATACCAACATATACCTCTAAGACTATCTGAAAAATGTAGATTATATAAATTTTGTTGCAATGTAGATAATTTGGGCAGTAGCAAGAATATATTTATGTAACACTTCTCTCATTTGGGCCCTTCAGAAACTTAAAAATTAATTTTCAAAGTTCCATAAAAGGAATTTTGATAATTTGTTGATAAAACAGCAAAACAGCATTAATATTTAAAATTAGTCAACTCGCAGTTTCTCTTCTACATTGTTAGGTTATAAAATATAATATTACAAGTCTCAGGCTATCTAGCTCTCTGTACATGTTTCTAGTTCATTTGTTTAAGCTGAATAAAATGCTTTTTCCTCATTTTTTTTATTCTTTGAAACCTCTGTACATTTATACAATGTATATTGATCATTTATAACCACCACTATCTCCCTTCTTCGATAATAAAGTGCTTTTTAAAGCAAGAAGAATATTCATATGATCTGGATAAGTTAGAAGGTAGAGAGTTAAAGACTGGAGAAGTGGGCCAGGTATAGTATATGTGCCTGGTATCCCAAGGCCCTTGGTTCAACCATAAGGTAGGAATGAAAAGAAGACACAAGTCACAATGCTTGGTGCCCCGGGTAGAGAGAACAAGATATCCCAGAGCCTCTGGGATTGAGAAACTGTCTGCTACTGGGGAGGTAAAACTGTCTTTGAAGACACTGATTGGTAGAGTTGTCTAGATTTGATGAGAGCCTTTTGTGAACAGGGAGAAGATTGTTTACCAAACAAGAAGAGTTATACCTGACGTGTTTCTTCCTTTTAATTTTTTTTGAGATTTTATTTATTTTTATTTTATGTGTGTGAATGTTTGCTTGCATGTGTGTATTGCACAACATGCATTCAATGCCCACAGAAGGGGACATCAGATCCCCTGAGACTGGAGACACAGCTGTGAGCCACCACGTGGGTGCTGGCAACCAAACCTGGCCTTCTGAAAGAACAGCCAGTGCTTTTAGTCACTGAGCCATCTCTCCAGTCCTTTGCCTTGTTTCTTTAAGTGGAAAAAATCCTTGTATGCTCTTGAGTCACACAAAACCCCGTGGAGGGTGACATTGCTCTTGTCCTCTCTTCCCTCTGCAGCCATCAGGCTGGATGGGGTCGACGTCATTGGGTACACTGCCTGGTCCCTCATGGATGGTTTCGAGTGGCACAGGGGCTACAGCATCCGACGTGGACTCTTCTATGTCGACTTCCTGAGTCAGGACAAGGAGCTGTTGCCGAAGTCTTCGGCCTTGTTCTACCAAAAGCTGATAGAGAACAATGGCTTCCCTCCTTTGCCTGAAAATCAACCCCTAGAAGGGACGTTTCCCTGTGGCTTTGCTTGGGGAGTTGTTGACAACTACGTTCAAGTAAGTCAGCTAATAAAACCCATCAGCAGTGTCAGTAAGCCTCTTGCCAGTGGGTATCACATCCTTACCAGGCTCTTGCCATGGCACAGGGTCTGGACTCTGAGCCAAAGTGGGTTCCCTAGTGAGCAGGTGAAACACATAGTCCGGAATGCTGTATTCTTCAAACATCTTCCAATCTTCAGTTTGCACTTTCAGCAGGTCCAAAAATGTAAGATCTGCTAAGACAATACAGCGATAAGATGCCTTCCTTTAGTGTTATGGTTAACACCAATCCCTGGTTAAGAAGTCAGGTTTTCATAAAGAAGATACAACACGGAAATACAGAGAGCTTCAGGGAAGCTGCCGAGAATGAGCTGTCAATATCCCAGTTCAGGTTCATGGGAAACACCTCAAGAGAGCAAAGCAGCGCTTCAGTGGCTGATTGACAGCATAGGGATGCTCCTAAATGGCCACTGAGTATTTATTATCAACTTTGTAGCTAGTCCTCTTAACTGTTTTCCATTTCCCCAATTTTAAAGGGACTTGTTTCTTACGGTTTGACTGAATACTTTCTGTACGCATGTCCTGATTGCCTGTTGTATATAAAACCTTGTATGCGTTTCCGGGTCACCCTAGAGATCAAGACAGATGTTTGGTATCTGTAGTCAGATCTCAAGATTTAGCATGTTGGATTCTTTTAGCCGAGTGGTTCTCAACCTTCCTGATGCTCTGCGGCCCTTTAATACAATCCTTCATGTTGTGGTGACCCCCAGCCATAAAATTATTTTTGTTGCTACTTCATAACTGCAATCTTGGTACTGTTATGAATTGTAATGTAAATATCTGTATTTTCTGGTGGTCTTATCTGCCTTTTCCCTGTGAAAGGCCACTGGACCCCCACAGGGGTCTCTACCCACAGGTTGAGAACTGCTCTTCTAGCCACCTCCTTGGTCCTACAAGTTGTAGCTTCAGACGAAACATTTGGAAGAATGCCTAGGCCCAAGGAGAGGCTTTCTTATTGGAATAGATTTCTGCCTTCTAATAGACATCAAAATTCTTTCTTTTGTTGGAAGGCACATAGTGTATCCTTGATGCATTTCTGTCCCTGCTGCTGTACATGTTCTTTTGGCTTTGACACTGTGTAGCTCATTCTAGAGGTGATTTTGGACTTAAATCTCCTCTTCACCTCCAGAAGACAACTGGACAGCGGCCGGAGCTGCACCGGGGCCTGGAATAGCTCGCGCAGGTCTTCTTGTTAGGATTTTGCTTTCCAGCTTGGTGCTACTGGCAGCTAGCTGAAGAGCGAGGTGCTGGAACTGCTAGGCGAGGTCTTTAGGTCACAGAGGACATGTCCTAGAAGAGGCTAGTAGGACCTACGCCGCGTCCTCTTCCTGTTTTTACCCACTTAACCATGACATGAGCAGTTTGCCTTACTCTGTGCCCCTCACTGTGGTCCCCAAACAATGAGGTCCATTGATTATGGACCGGGAGGTCCAAAGTCATGAGCCCTAATCAGCCTTGGCTATTTAACTCAGTTCTCTCAGACTTGCTAGAATTGATGGTATGCTGGCTGGCTAACACCACAGGGATGTATGGGGTATGTGTGTAGACAGCCATGGCAGTACCATCCTGCTCAGGGTGGGACTTCCTGATCCATCTCCCCGTCTCTTTCCCTCAGTGCAAGGCCATCTGGAACATCCTATCCTACTTTGTCAGAATCTACAGTGAAGCTTAAGTAGGCTCTAAGATATCAGAAATGGGAATGTTGAAGGAGGACGAGGAGAAGAAGCTTCCCACGGTCCCTGTGTTCTTGCCTTTGTTGGAGCTAGGAATTGATTAGATGGTTCCTGTCTTGGTTCTGTCTCAGGAGAGGTCCTTCCTGGCCATGTCCCTGCCCTGGAGGTTCATACACACTATCTCTCAGAGTGGCTGGAGTCTGGCAAGTGACAAGTTCAGTCATTTGCGTTCAGAGAAGACTCAGGTTTGTGTCTGAAGCCACCCTCCTCTCACCCTGTTCCCTGGGGCAGGGCTGCATCTTCACTTGAGGACCTAATAAACAGTGAGTGGGGGCTAGGCATGTGCTCTATGTTCTTGAAAGGGGAGGGCAGCCCCAGTCAGAACCAGAAATGAGGAGAGAATTTCTTTACCTTGGAAACATTGTTTTTGTTTATTTATTTAGCAGCGCCTTGCATCCGAAGGACCCTGTTACTGAGTCACACGCCCCAGGTCTCACGACTGGGTCAGGATCTTATCTTAGATCAAACATGCAGTGGCCCCAAACCCCTCTCTCAGGTTGTACCGTCCTTTGAGATCATCCACTCAGGGTGTCTGTCCCTCTCCATGTTGAAGCCCCACTATGTCCTCTGTGGACCCAACCTAAATTCACCCTCAATGCTGCTGCAGTTTCGAATGCTCTGGAAGCTCCCTGGTGGAAACAGGGCTACAGCTAACATTGCCTTCTGTCTACCATACTGCTGGCTCTCCCCATGTTGTCGGCGCTCCTCTCAAGACAAACTCCCTGGCTGACAAATACAAAAGGAGTTCTTGGTTCTCTCAGGATGAGCTGGGTGTCTTTTTGACAAGCAGTGTTCAGCACTTCTACGATGTCAAAGTGATTTTTTTAGAATATTTTTATTAATTCTTTGAGAATTTTATACAGTGCATTTTGGTCATATTTGCCTCCTACTATCCTCCTAACCTCTTCCAGATCCATCCATACTTCTCCCAAACCTAAGCTTCACAGCCTTCCCCCTCTTGAAATAGGTATGGACCCTGATTTGTACCCTTGTAATCCTGGTGCAGGATCATCCGTTGGAACATGGTCAGCCTACCAGGAGTTACCTCTTTGAAGCCATCGTCTACCCATAGAGCCTCAGGAGTGGGAGCTTTTTAAATTTTATGCTGATAGGTTGACTGGCTCGATTCTGGGAAGACAGCCACAGCTGCTGTGGGCCCATGAGTGTAGGGATCCGGTGCAGCTGGCAGATGCTGCTGGTCTCTGACCCCCCTCAACCTCTGCTCTTGCGATCCTTTCTACCCTTCTCAGCTGATCCCTGAGTTTCTGCATCAAGAAACTTTGAGAAGTAGTTTTTAAACCACGGAAGTTTCTCTTTTTCTTCCTGCTTAATTCTCCAAACTCAAGAGCGGAGGCAAACATTTCACCCGCATGACTTTTAAAATAACCTAGCTACAGAAGACCTGTTAGAAGTTTGCTGGTGGGTGTATTCACAGGGCGCCTTTGCTTAGACCCAGTGTCCCAGCTGGTGGGTTTGTTGGCTCATTGCCACGGATGCGCTTAGTTAACAGAGATGAGACAGATTACATACAGCATGGACCTCTTTGCTGTCTACCCCGTGAGGAGAAACATTAAATACATGTTTTGTACCCATCCCTCCTCAAAGATTTTATATATATGTGTATATATATTACTTTTTAATAAAACCTAAGTTAATAAATTGCAGTAAGTTAGATGGATTTTTGCCTACACACTCATTTCTAAGTGGCCCATACTTGGAGAGCGGAGTCCATCACCCAAAATCTTGTCATGGTCTTTCATATTTGTTTTTAGTTAGACTGAATAGAAACTGTTATTCTGGGATGATTCTGGGAGAGAAGTTATGAATTTAGCCCATTTAGAGCTGAATAAAAATAATCCAAAAAAGTTGTCTCAAGCTCTGAAGACTTGAACTGCAAAAGAGCATGCAAGCAGATATTTTCTCTTGTGAAGCTGAGACTCAGAAGCATTTGTGGGCGTTCGGTCGTGGAAGGGGACCTCTGACGCCTTCCCTCAGCATCAGGAAATGCGGGTGGATGAGCCATGGATCCGACTTCCAGAAAGGTAGTTTCCCTCAGAAGGGTGACTGTTCCTGTCTCGCCTTTGTCAAGATGGCTCTGGCCCGGCCCCTCGGAGATCAGCATGCTGACACCATCTGATAAAACCTCTTCCACAGATTCAAGACCAGGGTTCATAGACTCCCTGCTCTTATAGACAGTTCAGATGAAGGCTCCTGTCCTCAGAGGATTATTTCTGAGCAAAATCCAGCTTAGGTTGGGTGGCCTGTGTCAGAGGGATTTTCCTTTCTGTGCAAGCCTCAAGGTTTTATGATGTTGCTCTCACACTTGGCCTACTTTTCCTAGAGACTATTTTCGATTTGGAGGCTTACGTATTTCATGGCTATTGTGAATGCTGCTACCAAACCAAACCAAACAAAACAAAACAACAACAACAAAAAAAAAACCAAAAAAAACCAATTTAGAAAACTCAAAACCTAAAACTACTTAGAAATTACCCCGTGTGTCAATAATACCGCTTTGCAAACTTTCACACTTTTTAATCTTCATTGTGTTATCTAAGTTTTTTGTTGTCTCTCAAGCCAACGAAAGGCAGTGGTTACACATATTTGGCACCCAGAACAAGCCTCAATACAGAGCATAATTTTAACAAGCACGGTTTAGCGTCACTTCATTTCTTGACTTTAAACCACTCATAAGCAATGTTTCCTCTTATTTTTTTTTAACACATTGTTTTGTTTGGCTCTAAAAAGTAGTCCTAGGGCTGGAGAGATGGCTCAGTGGTTAAGAGCACGGGCTGCTTGTGCAGAGGACTCTGATTCGATTCCCAGAATCTACATGACAGCTTACAACCAGCCTAACCGTGGAAGGACGCTTAGAAGAATCCCACACTAGCTCAGAATTGAGAAACAGATGGTTATTTATTTAGGGGTAAACTCACAAGTCAGAATCCTCTGCTTGAACAGAGAACAGAAACCGAATCCAGCAACCGCAAAGAGAGCAGACATACGTTCTACATCGGCTTATATAGTATAAGAGGCCACGCCCCAGTGCGTGGGTAACCACTGGCTGAATGACTTCCTACAGCACCTAACTCCAGTTCCAGGGAATCCTATGTCCTCTTCTGACCACTATGGATACTGCATGCATGTGGTGCACAGACACACATGCAGGCAAACACCCATGCACATACAACAAAGAATAAGTATGTCTTTAAAAATAAAAAAAGAACAGTCTTATACCATTAGTAGCTTCTTATAGTAAAAGCAAAACAACCATGCTAGTTGCAGGGGCACAAACCTATAATCACAGTATTCAAGAGGCCGAGGCAGGGGAGACTAGCCTGGGCTACATAAAATCTTTTAATTAAAATAAAATAATGAGAAATTCTCTGCTTGTAATCTACAGACTTCCCGTGTATAGAAATCACTAGTGTCTGTTATCTGAAGTGACAAAATCCATTTTAAAAACATATCTTAATATAAGAGTTTGAATTAGCAAGAACTACAGGTAATATACATATGCGTTAAAAAGGGGAGGGGGAGTAATGCTTTCTCGTGAACAACAGTTTAAGCGTTCAGCGGGATGAGAGCCTAGGTGTGCATTTCTTGTTTGCTAACGTTGTTGAAATTATTACCTGAGTTTTTGCCCATCTGCCCAGGTAGGTAACAAACAATTGCTTGGCTCTTTGTAGGTGGACACTACTCTTTCTCAGTTTACCGACCCGAACATCTACCTGTGGGATGTACATCGCAGTAAGAGGCTTATTAAAGTGGACGGGGTTGTAGCCAAGAAGAGAAAACCCTACTGTGTCCATTTCTCTGCCATCCGGCCTCAGATAGCCTTACTTCGAGAAATGCACGTCACCCACTTTCGCTTCTCCCTGGACTGGGCACTGATCCTGCCTCTGGGTAACCAGACCCAAGTGAATCGCACGGTTCTGCATTTCTACCGCTGCGTGATCAGCGAGCTGGTGCACGCCAACATCACTCCGGTGGTGGCCCTGTGGCAACCAGCAGCCCAGCACCAAGGCCTGCCACATGCACTGGCCAAACACGGGGCCTGGGAGAACCCACACACGGCCCTGGCATTTGCAGACTATGCGAACCTGTGCTTTACAGAGCTGGGCCACAGGGTCAAATTCTGGATCACTGTAAACGAACCCAACACACGGAACATGACCTACCGTGCCGGCCATCACCTCCTGAAAGCACATGCCTTGGCTTGGCGCCTGTACGACGAGAAGTTTAGGGCGGCTCAGAAAGGCAAAATATCCATTGCCTTGCAGGCGGACTGGATAGAACCGGCCTGCCCTTTCTCTCAAAAGGACAAAGAAGTGGCCGAGAGAGTTTTGGAATTTGATATTGGTTGGCTGGCAGAGCCTATTTTCGGTTCCGGAGATTATCCACGTGTGATGAGAGACTGGTTGAACCAAAAAAACAATTTCCTTTTGCCATATTTCACTGAAGACGAGGCAAAGCTAATCAGGGGTTCCTTTGACTTCCTGGCATTGAGCCATTACACCACCATCCTCGTAGACTGGGAAAGGGAGGATCCCATAAAATACAACGATTACCTGGAGGTACAGGAGATGACTGACATCACGTGGCTCAACTCTCCCAGTCAGGTGGCTGTGGTGCCTTGGGGACTGCGCAAGGTGCTCAGCTGGCTGAGGTTCAAGTATGGAGACCTCCCCATGTATGTGACAGCCAATGGCATAGATGATGATCCCCACGCCGAGCAAGATGCGCTGAGGATGTACTATGTTGAGAATTACGTGAACGAGGCCCTGAAAGGTGAGCCTTCTTTGCTCCCAATCCCAGTGTTATCACCATCAGAGCGTGTGGTTCCTGATGAAGAGGGAAACACTGCCCATCCTTAAGTAGAGCTAAAGACAGCATCTCCCCTGTAGTGGACAGAGCATAGGGGAAAGTAGAGAAAGAGTCTTCAACACCACTCTGAATTAATTAATAAAGCCTGGCTTCAGATGATCCTCTCTCTTTCTCTCTCCTTCCCTCTCTCCTTCCCTCCCTCCCTCCCTGTCTGTCTTTATTTCTCTCTGTTTCTTTAGCTTTTCTTTTAATTTTTTCCTTTCCTATTTTTTTTAAAATTAATTGTTTTGTGAGCACACAGTAAGGAGCTCCTTATGACATTTTTGTTCATATGGGTGGTGTCGTTGTTCCCTCTGTCCTCCCTCATCTCCCCATCTCTTGATAGTCCCCCTCCTCCTGCAGTTTATCCCAGGCTTTCTTATCACATTGAAACCTTTTAAATTGTTTATTTTTGTATGAGTACTGTATTTGTATCATTTATGTCCCTCCTTCCCCTCTAACTCCTTCTGTGTCCCCCACTCCCTCTCAAATTCTGTGACTTCTTCCTTGTTATCGTTACACACACACACACACACACACACGCACGCACGCACGCACGCACACACACTACCAAGTCCATTTAATGTTGCTGGAATGTACATGTATGTAGGGCTGATCACTTGGAATTGGATTTATCAGGTGGCTTCTTGGGGAGAGATCGATTCTCCCCCAGTAGCCATTGATTGCCTGCAGCTCTTCATCTAGGGGTGGGGTCTTGTGAGACTTTGTCCATCCAAGTTGGCATGCCGGCTAGTGGTGTTATTGTGCGGGTCTTACTTAAGCTTCCCTATTATTGAGATTTCATGGGTACAGCTTTCCTGTTGTGTCTAGAATAAATGATCACGGGGTGTTCACCTCCGTTAATACATCCGCAGGGCAACACCTACACCTAAAGCTATGGGAAGATCACAGAAGAGGGGACGGAAAGACTGTAAGGGCCAGAGTACCAGGACCCCCTTGCCTCATATATGTATATGTGTGTGTGTATGTACATGTGTGTGTGTTCTGCATGTGTAAGGAAATTGCTCTCCTTTCTCTCCATTACTCTCTTGTTCTCCCATCTCCTCAGTTTAGATTCTTCCAGCCTCATAATCCTGTAACTGCTTTCATGTCCTCTGTGTGTGTGTGTATGCATCTGTGTGTGTCACATATGAGCCATAAGAGAAAATGTGTGATACTTGTCTGAGTCTCAGCTATTTCATTTAACATAATGATCTCTGCTGCATCAATTTTCCTGCAAATGACATCCTTTCACGCCTCATGGTTGAACGAAATTCCACCATGTACATGCGCCACAATTTCTTTATCCTTTATCTGTTGGTAAATATCTCATACTTATTGTGAATGATGCAGCTGCCCCCACAGTCATTTTATCTGCTTGATGTATTAAAAATAAACCAAGCATAGGTTTGGTTGTGCAAAACCAGCTCTGTAGTGCATTTCCATATTGTCTTGATATTTGCCAATTTGTTCTTGTGTAAAAACTTCTCCACTGAAATCTGATAAGGCTGAAGTTTATTGAATGGTATTGAAGCTTTTTGTTATCCATCAAAGCGGTGTAAGAAGGCTGAGTTGTGTATGAAATATTTCAGTAAATCCTCTCCTGTCCTTTGTCTCCCTAGCCTACGTGTTGGATGGAATCAACCTTTGTGGCTACTTTGCTTATTCGCTTAGTGATCGCTCGGCTCCGAAATTTGGCTTTTATCGTTACGCTGCAAATCAGTTTGAGCCCAAACCATCTCTAAGACATTATAGGAAAATTATCGACGACAATGGCTTCCTGGGTTCCGAAACGCAGGGAAGGTTTTGTCCAGAGGAATACGCCGTGTGCACCGAATGCAGCTTTTTTCACACCCGGAAGTCTTTACTTGTCTTCATTGCGTTTCTTGTCTTTGCTTTTATTATTTCTCTCGCTCTTATTTTTTACTACTCCAAGAAAGGCAGGAGAAATTATATCTAGTGTGAATGCCTTCTGGCCATTTACTTTGAGATCATTAAGCACACACCATCAGCTGCCAGCCATATGTGTCTCTCCATGTCATGAAGCCACATTACACACATTTGGATTCCAGAAAACCTTTTCGTCACAGATGGCAGAGGTTTTGTAACAGGTATTTGTATCTGTAAAATATTGGTAAGGTGAATAGTACCTGAATTTGCCCTCATTGGGGTCGATTAGGCAACTGTACTCGCTGTGATTTCTACAGAACCCCTGTATGGAAGGAAGGAGACATGGCAGCCACAACAGCGCTAACTGGACAGAAGTTTGAAGAACAACGTCAGGAACACAGAGAAAGATGTAGCTGCGTCCAGTTTTAAATTTCGCATGTTTTCGGAAGTAGCAATCGCTCAGTTGCCTTGTTAATACCTAACAGCTGTGACTTACCTGCTCCACTTTCACCAGGCAACGACGGAGGAATTTATAGCAGGGATGGCCAAGAGACCCTGGGCCAGAGCAGTCTGTTTGAGAGCACTACTTTTATCAAATGCTGCTAATATTAGCTTATGAACATACTTAAGAGAGCACATTATGGAAATTTACATTTTTGTGAATGTTTTGAGGTGCTCTCTAAACCCCAGATCCTTGAGGGCTCTCCCTTACTGCCTCTCCTTTGAGAGTCTGCATGTTGGAGATTGATTTTTTTTTTTCTGGTAAATGTTCACAAAAAATAAAGATGAGTCTTGAGCTGCTGGCCTCTCTGGGGAACTGGCCGCAGAATGAAGTGCACAGCGGCGGTTCTAGGAAGGAGAAGGGATTTTTTCTTTTTTTTATGAGCAGCATGAGTGTCTTCATTAAACACCCTTTTGTCTTCGAGCAGGCCTCGGAATGAATGAAATGACCTTTCCCACGTGAAGAAAGATGGAACTCACCCGACTTGTGAAGAATGACTCTGTTGCATTCTGAGAATATGCTGTCAATGCTTCGACACAATAGCTTTCAAACTTCATAGTAGATGCAAGAGCAATCGGGTGTGAACCCACTGGGAACCTGTCTTTGTGGTCACCGAGAGTCGCTCTGTGCTTCTGCACCTGTGAATGGGCTTCAAACCTGTCCCACTTGGAGCTCTGACCATGACCGACCATGCTACTGACTTCTATCTAAAGGGCTAACTGGGTCTTCTCCTTCAACACCTGCTACCCTAAGTCTTACTGAGTCCACAGGGGATGTTTCCTTGCTATACCTGAGTGGTCTTAGAGATAAGCCGATACCAGACAGGCAAGATAAGCCAGCCAAAGCAGGCATAGCTACCCGTGCTGACACAGGCTTTTACTTTATCTTGTGATATGGTATGATTTTCCTCATGAACAATCAGCTTTTGCTGTGGTGTTCTTTATACAATTAGACTTGTTATTGCAATCAAATGCTATAGAACCAATAGTTTATTTTATGTCTCTATTTTTCTTGATTACAGAGTAATATATATTAATTGTAAAGATTTAAAAGACAAAAACTTTATGTAAAGAAAAAGATCACCTCTAATATAATACAGGGACACTACTGACAGTTCCTATGTGTTGTATTTTATGTAGTCAGGTCATATTATACACAGGTACACATCTTCTTTATTCATTTTTATTGAATAATTTTTCTGTCATTAGTCTTCAAGAACAAAATTTTAATAGCTATGGAAAATATTGTCAGAATAGCTCAAAACTGTTTTATTTGTTGAGCCAATTTCCCATTAATTAGTTCAATAATAAATATCATTTAAAAATAATTTTCCTGCTGCATCATTTACTCTATTCCCTGAATGTAAAGAAAAGTAATTCTGTTTCTTGATGAAGCATTATAATTAGTCTTGGTGCATCTTTATCTTCTATCATAATCATGTGCCTGTAGACTGCTAGTGGATTTTTTTTAATGAAATTTTTTGTCAGGCATGGTGACTTGTGCTTATAATCTAGTATGTGAAAGGCCAGAAAGGCTGAGGCAAGAGGATGACTGGAAGGTCATGACCAGCCTGGGTTACAGAGTGAGACTTCATTTTTTAAGAAATGTAATAAACTTACCAGGTAGTAATAGCTCACATCTTTAATCCAGCACTTGGGAGGCAGAGGCAGGAGGATCTCTGTGAGTTCGAGGCCAGCCTGTTCTACAAGGCAAATTCCAGGACAGCTAGGACTGTTACACAGAGAAACCTTGTCTCAAAAAATGAGGAAAAAATGTAATAAAATAAGAAGTATTAAGTTAGCTAAGGCACCTAAGAAGTTACCAGAGCGATTGGGGTGTTCAGACAGCCACAGGAGGTGAGACCTGAGAGAAAGACACAGACAGAAAGCCAAAGAGATGAAAAAGAGAATGGCAAGGTGCTTAGGAAGAGGAAAAAGGACACGCCAAAATCCTTCAGCTGAATGAGGGTTTCATGGGAACTTTGTGTCCAGTAGCACTTCACAGAAGGCCAACCACTGGCCAGATGGAGGGGGCAGGAAGCCTCTCAGACCTGGGGACCCAGGGGTGGGAGCATGGGGAGGCAGAGGCGGACTAGGGAGCGGGGCTTTCTGGCCAGCAGGGCCTCCTTCTTTTGCTACTGTGATGCCTAATACTTCAAACTAGGCAACTGATAAAGAATAGAAATTTATTTAGCTCAAAGGTCTGCCTGGAAATGCAATGCCAAGGTCCTGACATCTGGTACAGGCCTCTTACTGTACAACACAGTGACAAGACAGAGCTGGCTTGTCAGCACTCACCTCCTTCATCATGGGGACCCCATCTTCCTGATCCATAAAATCCAAGTGACCTCTAGACACTAAGTGTCATTAATGTGACTTTGGGAATTAAGAGTTCAATCCGTGAGTACCTAGGGAGCAGTCAACACAGTAGGGGTGATAAATCAACCCACCCTCCCTCTCCAACCTATAAAATAATTCGCATGTAACTCCCAGCTAGGCTAAGCTATGGTGAAAAGTATCTTTTAAAGGTCTATATGTGGATTGCTGCTTTTCTGTTTGCTGTGATTAAATCCCTGACCAGAAACAACTGGAAGAAGCATTTATTTTGGCTTAAGGCTCAAAGAGACAAAGTCCATCACGGCAGGTAGAATAGCAGCAAGCCGTGAGCCAGATTGCAGCCGTCATGGGGGTGGGGACAAGGACAAGACTTAGGGCCAGGTTATTCAGACTCAAGGCTTGCCCCAGTAACCCACTTCAACCTCCTAATGTTTCCAAAACCTTCCAAAACAGCACCTACAGAGGAAGAACTTTTACCTTCAAATCATTACATTCTACCCATGGCTCCTATATGCTCATGGCCATTTTGTGACACAAAATGCATTCATTTCAAAGTCCCCTTGTCCTTTTATATTTTCTGAGATTTTATTTGTTTTTATTTTATGTGTATGAATGTTTTGCCTGCATTTGTCTGTGTTATCATGTGCATGTAGTGCCCATTAAGGCCAGAAGAGGGTGTCAGATCTTCTGGAACTGGAGTTACAGATGGTTGTCAGTCACTATGTGGGTGCTGGGAACTGAATCCAGGTCCTCTAGAAAAGCAGTCTGTGCTCTTAACCACTGGGCCATCTCTCCTCCAGCCTCCTGTTAGCTTTAATAGTTCCAACACTGAGCAAAAGTCCAAAATCTTAGACTAAGGAGATAGCTCCCTTCTAAAGCTGTTTTTTTGGGGGTGGGGTAGGGTGGGAGTGTTATTCAATCACAGTGATAAAAAACTTATAATACACTCAGATATAATTTTTCTAGACTAATTCTACTTACTCTCAATATGTTTCAGATTTGTTGATAAGTCAATATTTAGGGCATAATATTATAAAAACAAAGTCTGTTGTTGTCAAAATGGTTTATTTATCCTGAAGCATTAGTTATTTTATCTGTGACTTTGCATAGATATGTTCATAGATAGACTCCCTTAGTAAAACTGAAAAGAAAATTCAGTTCTTACATTTACTTTATGATACTAAATTATTTTGTTATAAATATTTTGTTTAATTATACAAATGTTTTATTGGTAGAATGCTGAAGACCATTTTGCAGGAAATGCTTCTATATTTGTGTATTGTACCATCTGCTCTTTTGAAACAATCTAATGACACAGGCAAAACATTACAATTTGTATATTTGTTATTTAGTTGGTAAATAGTTACAGACTTATTCATTTTCCATGTACTTCCAAAACCTTTAGTGTAGTTTCTGAGTTAAGTGCAATCTTTCAATATGTCTATTTTATGGTAAAACAATTTAACAGTAAATGACCTTATTTATTTTGTATGAATTATTTTCAATAGAAATGCCCCATCCCCTTAATAAATTACTATAATTGATAAGTCTAGAAAATTCCATTTCTCTTGGCTGTACTATCTATCTAAACACAGCTTTAGCACAATGTCGTCTAAGGCATTTCATGCTGTTTTGGCCACCAACTGCAAGCAAACCAAAGCTTTGGCTAGTCACATCTAATTTACTAGCTGGCCAAGGGTACAGTGTTCAAGGCCACAGTGCTATGTTTAGGATGCAAGGACTTTATAGCCTGTTGCCCCCCTTTAAATTGCAGGATATCACGAATCTCTGATAAATAGTCCCAAGGCTTCAAATAGAAACGTTTCAATAGACAGGGTGGGGTGGGGGGTAGAGGAATAGGAATGGCGATGGGGTGATGGGGGTGAGGGAAAATACGATTGGGAGTGTGAGTGGGGCAGAAATGCTAAGCCAGAAAGGAGATAATGGACCTAAAATTAGAGAAAGATTGACAGTAAGAAGAATGCAGAGACAAGATGATAAATCAAGCCGCTTTTATTGTTATTGGTACCATGATAAAATGGCTTTAATTTATCCCTGCCTGTCATTGACTTACCATCCCACTGTCACAAGCAGAGCGCAGATTAGTCATCCTGTCAGAGTGGAAGTCAAGGCGCACGGTTCCAGCACACACTACGCCACCGCGATTCACACAGAGAAGAAGGAAGGACAGGGACTGAGCAGGAAAGCTGCTGAGGGGCCTGCTCTGGGGCATCCCGAGTGGAGCGGCACCCACAGGTTGCAGAGCCTGTTTGTGGGTCAAGATGCACATGACTTTGGCTTCTTCTGAAGGCCTTGGGAGATGGTGGTAGCACAAGTGGGCTGGCAGGATGGCTGGCAAGGGGTCTGTCGAAGTAATTCTGGCAGCTTGTTCTCTCAGACCCGTGGGGTCTATGGAAGACAGACAAGAACGGATTCAGTAGGTGTAAGAAGGCAAGGAAGCCAGCAAAGAGAGGAAGACAGAATAAAGACAAATCTTTAAGGGAGATATTCAAGTGCATCCAGGAAGTCAGCATGAGCTTTCCCTCATGTGTGTGTGTGTGTGTGTGTGTGTGTGTGTGTGTGTCTGTGTCTGTGTGTCTGTGTGTGTGAATGTGTGCATGTGTACATGTGTGATTTTCTTCCTCCTAGTGATGGCTTGACTCTCAAACCTTATGCTTATTGCTTGTTATCATGCTCCGCTATTTACTGAGCTAAATCCCCAACCACAAAGTTTTTGCTGTTTTTGTCCGAGACAAGGTCTTACATATCCTAGATTAGTCTTAAATCACTATATAGCAGAGGTTGACTTGGACTTCTGATCCTCCTGTCTGTGCCTCCCTAGAACTGGGATCACAGACTAAAACTGACCCACCTGATGTCTGTGGTGCTGGGGACTGGGGGTTCTTGCATTCTAAGGAAGCCCACTGTCAACTGAGCCAAAAACCCAGCCCCAGGAAACTACTCTTGAAAAGAAAGGATTCTGTCAACTCCTATGCGTAGGAATAGATAGCTTGGGATGTAGTAGAGGCAGCCCCAAATCAGACAGTGATCTTGGAGTTGCTAGCTCTCCTTGCAAATTTGCTTTAAAACCTGGAGTAAGACACCTTTTCACCTGGACGTTGTTCTTGTTTATAAAGAGATGGAGTTGATTATGACCAGAAGGCTCCAGCCTTGGTAGTACAGTCCAGTATCCCGAGCCTTAAAAATTTCCAAGCCTATTAGAGCAGCCCCTCTGATGGTAGGATGACCACGGAAGCCAAAATGAGAGCCAGTAATATCATCCTGGCTTCTCCAACTTTTTATACTTGAGACAGAGTCTTACTCTGTAGCCCAGACTGTCCTGGAACAAATCCTCTGGGATTGTTCAACTTCACAAGTGCTGGGATCATGCCCAGCACCCTCTGTAACACACATATGAGCCAGGCAGTGGTGGCGCACACCTTTAATCCCAGCACTTGGGAGGCAGAGGCAGGCGGATCTCTATGAGTTCAAAGCCAGCCTGGTCTGCAAGAGCTAGTTCCAGGACAGGCTCCAAAGCCACAGACAAACCCTGTCTTGAAAAACTAAACACACACACACAAAACAAACAAACAAACAAAACCAAAAAACCACATATGAGTTACTTGGGCATGGTAGTTTGAATGAGAAATGGGCCCAAGTTCAGGCATTTGAACACTTGGTCCCCAGTTGGTGGCACTGTTTTGAGGGACGTTTAGGAGGCATGACCTTGCTGGCCAAAGGTTGTTACTAAAGGTAGGCTTTGGGAGTTTAAAAGGTTGCACACTTCCAGTTCACACCTGCAGTTAAGGTGTGCGCTCTTAGCTCCCTGTGCCTGCTGCCTGATGCCATGCCTAATCACGATGATGGATTCGTCTTCCTCTGGAACCGTAAGCCAGAATAAACTTTTCCCTAAGTTGCTGTGGCAGTTTGAATGTCATTGCCCCCATAAGCTCATAGGAAGTGGCACTATTGGGAGGTGTGGCTTTGTTGGAGTGGGTGTGGCCTTGTTGGAGGAAGTGTGGCACTGTGGAGGTGGGCTTTGAGGTCTCATCTATGCTCAAGCCACGCCCAGTGTCTCAGCCCACTTCCTGTTGCCTGTAGGATCAAATATGCAGCTCCTTCTCCACTCTCGGCTCCTTCTCCAGCACCATGTCGGCCTGCATGCCACCATGTCCCGCCATGATGATGATGGACTGAACCTCTGAACTGTAAGCCTCCTGAGTAAATGTTTTCTTTTGTAAGAGTTGCCATGGTCATGGTGTCTCTTCACAGCAAAAGAATCCCTTAAGGCAGTTGCTTTTGGTCATGGTGTTTTATCATAGCAACAGAAAAAAAGAAAAAGAAAACAAAAAACAACCCAAAACTGGATCTAACAGGCGTGGCGTGTATCTCCTAGACTGTCTATCTAGCTGCAGCTACTGGCTGTGGACGGGAAGGTTATTTTGTTTGCCCTCTGAACACCTCTCTTTCCCTGATTGATCTGCCACACCGGGAGCTGCTTCGCTGTAAAATTTGACAGATTACTTTCATGGCAGTGGTTTTTGTTTTTGTTTTTAGCACCCTGCCCTTCATTCCATGCTTACAGCAGTTTCTTTCTTTGGATTCTGTGGTTAGACTTTTCCACTCCTCTCTGACTGGGTTCCTGGGTGCCAGAGGTCATTTCTGTCATTGATGACTTTAGGGAGCAGACCTCACTACATAAAATGTCCTCTGTCCCTCTGGCCTGTTCATCTGGAAACCTTACAAAAGACCCTACTGGGACTTGCCTGGTAGGCCTTTTTCCAGCAGATAAGGCGCTTCAAAGCAAGATCTTGATCCTATTTGTCATGCTACTTTGTAGGAGGTTTATTAATCACTCAATAAACATATCTTATATAATGAATACCTAACAAGCGGAACATAGAACTACATTACAGATAGTTCTTTAATTACAGGTCAGGTAACTGTTTTTCCTCCCTTCTCCAGACTGCCTGGGGCCCAGTAATTACTGGCATTTTGCCAATTGTACATCTCATTAACAATATTTATTATGGTAATGGTACTCCCGTGGTGGCCATCTCCAGGCTGTGAAACATCTTTAGTTTCTATCTCAGTCATTTAAAAATGATCATGGAAGCTGGGCGGTGGTGGTACACGCCTTTAATCCCAGCACTCGGGAGGCAGAGGCAGGAGGATCTCTGTGAGTTTGAGGCCAGTCTGGTCTACAAGAGCTAGTTCCAGGACAGGCTCTAAAGCTACAGAGAAACTCTGTCTTGAAAAACCAAAAGAAAAAAGATCATGTTAGAATATTTATTTCATTTTAACAGATCATCACGAACTACAGCTTTTTTTGAGAATAAAATACAATAAAAATCACCATAACAACACACTGACCTTAATTAGTTCATTCAGCGAATGATTAGCACATAATTTCTGTGCACCTACCTTAGCTAATTTGGATGTATCTGAAAAGCTTTGGTCATCAGTAGATAAAGGTTTGCTGTAGTTAAAATACAGTGTGGTAGTTAGTCATCTCGGTAGACATTCATTTTATTCCCAGCAGCCACATGGTAGTTCACTCCCACCTGGACACCCAGTTCCAGGGAATCTGATGACCTCCGGGCACCATGGGCACCAGGTGCACACTTGGTACACAGTCATGCATACAGGCAAAATACTCATAAACAAAATAAAAACAGTAATACAGGAAAACAGTGGTGTGCTGGATAGCTTTTTGTCCCATAGGCTAGAGTCATCTGGGAGGCAGGAACCTCAGTAGAGAAAATGTCTCCCTCAGACTGGTCTATTGGTGTAGGGGGTCCTTCTGTCTATGTGTTGCTTTTATTGGTTAATGAAAAAATTAACCTTTATTAATTGGCCTGAGAGGGCAGAACTTAGGTAGGTGGGGAAAACTAAACTGAATGCCGGACAGAGATGCCAGAACTTTACCCCATAAGCCACAGCCACGTGGTGATACACAGATTACTAGAATTGGGTTAAATTAGTATGTAAAAGCTAGCCAATAAGAAGTTAGAGCTAATGGGCCAAGCAGTGATTTAAGTAATATGGCTTCAGGGTGATTATTTCGGGGCCAAGCAGCCAGGAACCAACAAGCAGCCTCCCACAACAGTCTATAGGCAAGCCTGTGGGAGCATTTTCTTGATTAACAACTGATATGGGAGGGCCCTGGTCACTGTAGGTGGTGCCACCCCTGGGCAGGTTGTGGATGAAAGCAGACTGAGCGAGACAAGGGGAGCAAGCCAGTAAGCAGCATGCTTCCGTGGCCTCTGCTTCAGCTCTGACTCCAGGTTCCTGCTTGGGTTATGCCCTGGCTTCTTTAGGGAAGGAGTGTATCTAGGACATAGAAGTAAGAGAATCCTTTGCTCTACAAGTCACTGTGGATGTAAATTGGGAGCATTGTGTATTAAGAGTAATTACTTTCAAGTTACCGATGAAGTAAATGTCTACAGAACAGATCCAGTTTAGGGAGA
The DNA here is from genome assembly GCA_004026605.1 of Ondatra zibethicus. Classification (NCBI taxonomy): domain Eukaryota; kingdom Metazoa; phylum Chordata; class Mammalia; order Rodentia; family Cricetidae; genus Ondatra; species Ondatra zibethicus. The sequence goes on from PVIU01006429.1 coordinate 24,260, forward strand.
TCCTTTAGTGTGTTGGTTGCCTACTCTGCTGTGGGGACACACACAGATGTGTGCCTGTCCCACCTTGTCTGAAGGTCAGAGAACTTGAGCTAATTTTTGATCTCTCAAAGTGGTTCAAGTACAAGATATCCTGACCTAGGGTGTGGTTACTTGGTGCTTTGGACATTAAGATGGCCGAAAGAAGTGGATCTGCTCCATCCTGACCAAAGGTCAGAGAATTCAAGCATACTCCTGCGCTCCTTCATTTAAAACAGGAGGTTTGACATAGGGAGTGGCTGCCCACAGGGTACTTGGTCTAGGGTATATTCACTGCATATCCTGCCCCAAGCATCAAATACCTTTACTCAGGATAAACGCAGGTGAATCCAGCATCCAGCATTCGTTGATCTGCCCTTCCGGAACTATCCTGTACTATCCTGTGTCTCTGTGTTTCTTTCATATCTCTGTTCCTTCTACCTAACGTTTCTAATCTTCGCACCCCTACCCTGGAATGTACGAACACACTGTGGCTAGGACTGTGGCAGACGTCACCCCGAAAGGTGACTCAGGACGCTCTACCAGCATCTTTGGGCTCTGCTTCCCAGCCTTGAGCTCGTCATTTTGATGTTTTGACTTTGCTGTTCCTCTTAACGGGTCATACTTATATTTTATAAAGTCTGTCAAAAGAGAAACATATTTGGCCCGGCAGTGGTAGTCCACGTCTTTAATTGCAGCATTCCGGAGGCAGAGGAAGGTGGGTCTCTGAGTTCAAGGTCAGCCTGGTTTACAGAACAAGTTACAAGACAGGGTAAACTCTATCTTGAAAAACAAAAACAACAGCAAAAACAAAGAAAGAAAGAAAAAGAAAAGAAAAGGAACATTTAACATGGCCATCTATTGTCATATAGGACTGATTAATTAATCCTAATTAACCTTCTAGTATCTCCTAATGAAGTTGATGTAATTTAAATGTGAAATCTCTGGTTCTATTCTAAATTCCATTTGCAACACCCCCCCCATGTGGACTTATGTCTCGAATTCAGGCTGAGGCATAATAACTTCATCTCATTCACGAAGCAAGGCATTCTCAGACACGCCTGGGTTCTGTTCTGTGTGGGTAGGAGGAGGTACTGTTCCAGACTGCAGCGCAGACATGGAGTAACCCCGACCATCCAATGACAGTCATGGGTTCGTGTTTCTTGTGTCCAGATGACCCTCATGGCTTTTCTCCAAGGGCAAGAGTCATCGCATACAGGACCAGAGGCTTCTTTCCTCTGCATGTGATGTAAGCATTTTAACCCTCAGCGTTATAATTTCATATTCTCAGTGCCCTTCTGGAGTCATTTCTGCTCCTTGGTGAGCCCCTCCAGGACAAAAAAAGAAAGAAAAATCAGTTAAAGCATTTATTTAAAAAGAAAATTTTTAATTTTCAAAAACTGGGGTAAAATACAGCGTTTGTTTGGAAAGTTTAAGTTTGAAGAACAGTTATTAAATTTGTTTCATGTTTATGAATGCCAGAATTGTGTTTTCTATTTCACTACATCATATGTGTAATGGTTTAAGTAAAATGCTGCAGGTCCCCAAGTGGCAGCAGTGGGCAGTGATCCTGATACCACGGCAGGCCACGAAGGTAGCCTGGTTCCAGGCAGGAAGCTGCATGGTGGGTGAGAGACCGAGACAGATAGGCACTCCATGTAGAGTTAAGTTGAATTTATTTAGTGGGTTATGGAAGGGAAGGGGAAAAGGGGGAAGAGGAGAGAGAGAGAGATATATATAAACGGGGGGAAGGGGAGAAGTGGGGAGAAGGGAGAGACAGAAGTTGCCTCTTTGAGAGAGAGAGATGGAAAGGGAAGAAAAGTCAGGCTGAAAGCAAAAGGAAGATCAGCCTATGGGCAGTGGATGGGGGAGGGAGTGGGCGGGGCTTGTCTCTTAAAGGGACAGTACAGACCATTACATTTTCATCTCTTTTTTTTTATAATAAAAAGGCAGGAGGTTAGGCACAACAAGTTAAAGGAATTGGGATGGTAGATTCTCCAGACTGCTTCCTGCTTATCTGTGGGCATCATCTTGGGGGAGGGGGCAGTGGGGACCTGAGAAGCAGGGTGCTGGTCATATCCTGGCATAGCTGGTCTCTTTGCTCCTGTTTGGTGTTTATGGTACGGAAATGTTTTGTGTCTCTTATACCTGTTTAAAGTACTAGCAGAACAGAGGACAAAGTTAAGTTTAGGAAAAAAATTGTTTTAGGACCAGGGAATTGAGAGGGGTGTATCTGACCTGTTTAAGGTGGATCCTTCAATTCGGCTCCCTGGAACTCATAAGAATGCTTTGAGTTTGTGAAAACATAAGTTTTAGACATATACATTGTATAAACAGTAGCATATTTATGTCAGAATGACCGTGACAGATGTTTTTGCACAATGAAAAGAATCTTTAAGACTATGAAAGGCAGTGTGAGAGAGAATTTTGTTAACTTGTAGCTTATTGAAATTTCTTTGGAAAGGCTGTCTTTTTAAATGACAAAACCTCTCAGCTGTCAAACTGCATCAGAGATCTTTGAGAAGGATAAAATTTTACTTGAGTTATTGATTAAAAAATGACAGAGAACTTAATTGGTTGGCACCTAGAGCTACTCCCCAGGGTCCTCCATGATCACTGAGGGTTGTATTTTTTTTTTTTTTTTGCAGTTTAGCACAGGGCCTGCCAGGCTCCAGAAGAGCCTGTGGGCTAAGAAATCTGTAGAAAGACAAGCCTACCTTGACCTGAGCAGCTATGCTGTTTGATCCCAGTGATTCTGTCCACGGTCTGGTGATCTTTAGTTTAGAGGAAAGGCAGTTTTGCACAGTGGTCAGCACTTGGCAGTTGAAACGAATTGCGGATGGACATTGTTCAGTGCCCATTTGTCTTCTGTCTTCTTTGGAGGAAATAGAGTGCTGCTACTAAGAGCCAACGTGTCTCTTTTTGTTATGAAAAGTTTTGTTAATAATTAATATTTAAATGCCATATTCCCCAGATCTCTGAGCAGTTAAGGGCTGTTTACTGGGTGTAGATGAGTTACAACTACAGCTGGTTGTGGTGGTGCCCGCAGGTAGGATTTGCTGAAGGAGGCAGTGGCAGGAAGATCATGAGTTATAACTACAGAATAGAATCTGCCTGGAGAGCTGGCTCTGAGCTTTATTGTACTGGCTCTCAACGTAACAGGTAAGATTTATACTTGTAAAAGACAAAGAAGAAAAAACTGCTTGCAATAGAAGCTTAACAGTAGAACTGATAATAGTAGAGAACAGCTTAATGTATTTTAAAGCAGGGTTGGATTAAATATACTGTAGTTTTCTAAGAGACTTAAAAGTACATACCAATTTAAAACATGAGACTTATTGCTTTGTTAGTCTGGAATGAGATATAATGGGCAGACAATTATAATGCTTAACAGTAAACATACATGCATTTAAGTCACATGTATGCACACACACACACATACACACACATTAAACAGGAATTGGGCAAAGTGGATGCTTTTGGTGCACAAAACACAACATGTAACAGAGTCGGTAAGAGGAATTTAGAGACAAAAACATAAGTAAACCAGGACCAGGCAGGGAATACCTCAGTAAAGATGATGGAACTTAGTCACCTGACCTGGCTCTCAGTTAAGATGGTGGTGAAGTCACCTGATGTCAGTTAAGATGGTGATAAGGTCACCTGACCTCAGTCAAAATGGCGGCAATCACTAGGAAGAGAGACTTAGAGGAGTGATCCACCCTGTTCCCGAGCCACCATGCCACCAGCCGTGTCAGGGAGCAAAAGTCTGGAATTGAAAACAGCTGCCTTGTGGATCCAACCAATCTTGCTGACAGCAGTAGATGTGGCAGGGATGGTTCGAAGAAAAGTGGAGCTGGCGGGACACCAGCGGAGCAAGGGTTTATACCATAGCTGAAAATGTGAAAACCCACAAAGATGGCAACACCACAAGACTTATAGAGGGACGTCTCCCCTCTATAGGCAGGGTGTGAAGGCAGCAAACACTGCGGAGCTGTAGAAGAGCGTCCTCTCTCTACAGGCGGGGTGTTAAAGCCTGACTGGCTCCCACCCAGGCGACTCAGAAGCCAGAGAGGCTGGAGGCTTCTCTGAGCTGTTCCTCATGGCGGGGACCACTGACGAGTTGTCCAAAACAAAAGAAAAGGAAAAAAGGAGAAAGAAAAAATCCAAGGGACCAGGGGTTTCTAGTTGAATGCACCGCACAGCATGTGCAGTGCTAGTGCGGGAGGACTGACCTGGGTTGTCTGGTCACATTTTTAGCTATGGAAAGCAGTGAAGGGTTCAACTGTAGCTGTGAAGGCTGTGGTTGGGTGCTGGAAGGGGAAAACTCACCACCAAAGCTTCTGGTATGCATAGAGGTCAGTGTTCAGACAGAGGGAACACATGGTTATTGTGGAAAAAATACCTGGTTCTGGATCCCGACCCTGGGAGAGGGGCGGGAAGGCCTACCACATGCAACGGTACCAACATAATGGTTTAAACAAAATGCTGCAGGTCCCTGAGTGGTGGCAGTGGGCAGCAAGTGGGCCAAGAGACCATGCCACAGGTCCCTGAGCAGTGACAGGCAGTGGGCAGTGGGTCCTGAGACCATGGCAGGTCATGAAGGCAGCCAGGTCCCAGGCAGGAAGCTGCATGGTGGATGAGAGACCGAGATGGATAGGCATGCCATGTAGACTGAAGTTGGATATTTACTTAGTGGGTTATGGAAGGGAAGGGGAGAAGGGGGGAGAACAGAAAGAGAGAGAGAGAAAGAGAGAGAGAGAGAAAGAAAGAAAGGGAAGAAAACTCAGGCTGAAAGCAAAAGGAAGATCTGTCTGCCTCCACAGTGGATGTGGGAGGGAGTGGGAAGGGCTTGTCTTTTAAGGGGACAAGACAGACCATTACAATATGTCATCTCCATTTTCAGCTGTAAATAGGTGTGGTAGTTTGAATGAAAATGTCTCCCAGAGGCATGCCCTGTGTTTGAACACTTGGTCCCCAGTCGGTGGCTCTTTTGGGGAAGGTTATGGAACCTTCAGGATGTGGAGCCTTGCTAGAGGAATTATGTCCTGGGGATAGGCTTTGTAGGTATATGGGTTCACTCCACCTCTTGTTTGATCTGCCTGCTCCCTATATGTGGATGAAATGTGACCGGCCAGCTTCCTGCACCTGCCACCATGCTGTCCCCTCTCTTCCCCAACACGATGAACTCTAACCCTTTAGAACCATGAACAGAAATAGACACGAAGCGTCAACCATTTCTAAAAGGTTGTAAGCAGCAGATTTATAAGGCAAATTATTTACCAGATTGGCCATTAAAACAACAACAAAAACCACATTGGGCACTTTGCCCCATACCACTGGGTTAGGAAAGCAGTTATGACCATGGTATGCCTCTGAACTCCCAGGCAGGGCAGCTATGAGGTCCTGTGATCCCTGGCAGTACATTCTCACTAATGTCCATTGACTGAATGAGTGTCTCTCCATAGCTGTCTCAAAATTAAAGAAATTTCCTCTTTGGACTTGTGATTTCTGATGATGCCTGATGGGCCAGTATAACAGTGCCTTCCTTATACCCTCCTTACACACACTGTAGTGTGACATGGATAACCGGGGATCGGCAGCAGCCTGCATGCACAGGGCCTGACCTGTGCTTGCCATGAAGCAGGTTGGTCCTCCCTCAGGCGGAAGCTCGGTCAGCCCCTGGGTGGTGATGTCTGTAGCTCGGAAATCACCAAGAAAGCATCACAAATCACAAGGATGTGTCAGACCAAAGCAAAACAGGTTGGGACATCATCCAGAGCCTTTGCATTTTAAGTCAGCTGAAGAAATGGCACATGCCGAAGAGTATGTACTGCTCTTCCAGGGGCCTGAGTTCGTTTCCTAGCACAAAAAAAAAAAACAAACAAACCAGTTTTCCTCTTTCTTTCTTTTTTTCTTTTTCTTTTTCTTTTTTTTTTTTTTTGGTTTTTTGAAACAGGGTTTCTCTGTGGCTTTGGAGCCTGTCCTGGAACTAGCTCTTGTAGACCAGGCTGGTCTCGAACTCACAGAGATCCACCTATCTCTACCTCCCGAGTGCTGGGATTAAAGGCATGCGCCACCACTGCCCGGCAATAAGTTTTCCTGTTTCTTAAAGGGAGGACTTTAAACTCATTTTGGTGGTTACCCTCACCAGATTGGGCACTTCACTGTTTCATCATGGATGAGGGTAGGATGCCTGACCTTCCTATGGGATGTTCACAGTCAATGGTGACTCGGGGAAGGAGTGTCACTGTCTTCAATGGTGTAACTGCTGATGTGTTCCCCTAGCTTCAGTCATAACCTCCCACCTGCACTAACACGAGCAACCCTGATGAAACTTAGTGGGGTGGATAGACAGACAGACAGACAGACACACACACGCACCCACGCATGCACGCACACACACACACACACACACACACACACACACACACACACACACACACCACGACTTGAAAGAAGAAGGAACTTGTTCAGGAGAACAGTTGGAATGCCATCAGGTCAGGCAGTGGGTCCAGAGAAGCCTCTGCTTTTGGGCAGTTAGTGTATGTATGTGGGGTGTCTCTCCTCTTCCTCAGTTACAGCTCTTGTAAAAGTGCTGGTGCATATTACATGTGCGGACATGTGTGTTGTCATTCCCATCCTCTTTTCTTTCTCCAAAGCCAAGAGTTAGCTCATTACAGGGAGGCTGTGGTTGTTTGAAAGAAAATGGCCCCCAGAAGGAGTGGTACGATTAGGAGCATGATCTCATTGGAGGAAGTGTGGCATTGTGGAGGCAGACTTTGGGGTGTCCTATACACCCAAGCCAAGTATAGGACACTTCCTGTTGCCTGTGAATCAACATGTAGGACTCTCAGCTGCTTCTCCAGCACCATGCCTGCCTGCACGCCACCATATGGCACCATGATGATAGTGGACAGAACCTCTAAAAATGTAGGCCATCCTAACTGAATGTTTCTCCTTTATAAGAGTTGCCATGGTCATGGTGTCTCTTCACAGAAATAAAATCTCTAAGACAGAGGGTAATCTCAGTGGAGCCTGTCTACCACAGTGCTGGGGAGCGAGGCCAGCTTTACCTTCCAGTACAGTTGAGTCTAATTCTTCACTTTCTTAATACGTGACAGTAAAGGGCACAGTAACAGTTTGATAATTTTGCATGAAGTTGCCTTGACTCATATTAAAGAAGCAGCAGTTGTACCTACTTTTGTTTTTAAATCATTAGAGCTGATGTCAAAATGGTGGAAACAATATAACTTGTCAACATTATTATAAAAACATTTGTGATCTTGCAGACCCTAAAAGGTCCTGAGCGCTCTATCTCTGCAGACCACACTGGAAAACATGGTGCCATTTGAACATGTCATCTGATTCAACATGTGGACCTCACCCTGGTGTCCAGCAAAGCTTAGCTGTCTGAGAGGAAGCCAGAATAAACAGTCTAGGGAGACCTTACAAGGCTGGGTTATATCTGAACCAAACTGAGAAGCATCCAAGAGTTTATTAATTTAAATTAACAAATATCCAAAATATTGTTAAATTGATAATTGATATTTGCACTGAAAAATACTAATAAATGACCAGACTCTGGGGTACACACCTTTAATCCCAGCACTTGGAGGCAGGCAGATCTGTGAGTCTGAGGCCAACCTGGTCCATATAAAGAGTTCCAGACTACATAGTAAGACCCTATCTCACAACCAAAGCAAGAACAATAAAGAAATGTTAGTAAATAGATTGGAGACAGTCTCTTTTGAAACTGGCATTAATAGTCTAGGTAATAACTCAAAAGAGAGAAAAAAAGCCAAGATCACCAGGATCTTGGATTACAATCCAGGGAAAGGGGAATGGCAAGGATGTGATTGTTAAACTAAAGGAGTAAGAAAAGGTCTCTAGCACTAAGAACAATTTTACTGTGCAGCATGGAACCATTCATTGAGTTCAAAGCGGAGGGAATGAGACAACAGTACAGTCACCGACGCCAGACTGATGAAAAGAAAACATGACAAACTCCCAGAAACAGTCACTCAGAGCCTCATACTCAGGTGACATTTGACGTGCAACACCTTAAGTGGAATTCTATGGTGTGGCATCCCTGTACACACTGAAGATGTCCCTCACCTAGGGTAGAGGAAAGGATGAAGGGCTGGGGTTCAGAGAGCTAGTGCCAGCCTCTTGAATAAATTAAGATGAAATCCGTAAACCAACAGCATCATCATCACATGTAAACCCAGCAGCTGGGAAGAAGAGGCAGGAAGAGCAGAAGTTCAAGGTCATTCTCAGTTGCTGCAGGGGAGTTCAGGGCTAGCCTGGGCTACAATAGACCCTGTCTCAGCCTTCTCTCCTTGTCACCAAAACCCACAAAAAAGTAAAAAAAGAAAGAAAGAAAGAATACATAGAAATATAATGTCATAGGAATACATACGATATTTATATCAACATTATTCATAGTTGAATAATTGTCCCCATTGAGAAATAATTCAATCAATTTTTATCACATAGTATCTTCAGTCATCAAAAAATATTAATCACAACCAAACCAGTTAGGAATTCATTGGAACATTACTGAGTGAGAAATTCTAACTGCAAAGATACATAAGATCAGGGTTGGAGAGACCATGGACACCGGAATGAAGAATGGCAAAGGATGCAGTTTACATGGGAAGCAGAGTGCAATCTCTATTCTTCGCCATATTATATATTATAGCACTGATTACAACATACATAAAATACCAATCTGTAATGTTTGCTTTTCTCCTAATGAACAAAGAGCAGCTTTTTATATGTTATTAATTGAGCTTCTTCCCAGAAGACCATTGTGAAGAACATGACGCTTGGCCAAGGAAATACATGTTGGAATTTGAAGGCAGCATTCTGCCAGGAGTCCGAAAACATCCTCTTGTTTTCAAGGGACGTCTGGGAAGTGCGTTGTCCTGGCCTGGTGTTAGTTCAGCAGTTCTCCTTCAATTGCATTTATCTAAACAGTGCTAATAAATAGTGAAGCATGTCCATTGAGTCATAGTTTTATACACATTTGGGCTGGTGAGACGGCACCATGTGTAAGGAGTTCTTGCCACCAAATCTGGTGGCCTGGGTTCAATCACCAAGACCCTGGGTAGAAGGAGAAAACTGACTCCTACATGTTGCCCTCTGACCTTTACACACATACGGTGGCATGTGTGTCACCATCACAAAATAAACACACAAATAAATAAAAAATTGGGAATTGGAAAATAGATCAGCAGTTAAAAGGACTTCATATGTTGCTTTTTTACAGAATCAAGGTTCAATTTCCAGCACCCATATGGTGGTTCCTAACCATCTATAACTCCAATTCTAGGGGTTCTGATGCCCCCTCCTGGCCTTTTCAGGCACCAGGCATGAAAGCAGTACACATTCATAGATGCAGGCCAAACACTCATACACGTAAAATAAAATAAATCTTATATATGTGTGTTAAGGTATATTTGTTTATGAGATTGATAATAGGTTTCTTTTTCAAATTCATTTTTATTTTATGTGTATTGGTGTTTTGCCTGCATGTATGGCTGTGTGAGGGTGTCAGATCTTGGAGTTATAGACAGATGTTAGCTGCCATGTGGGTGCTGGGAATTGAACCAGGGTCCTCTGGAAGAGCAGTCAGTGCCCTTGACCATTGAGCCACTTCTCTAGCTCTAATAAAAATTAAGAGATGGAGAAACGGCTCAGCCATTTTTTAACATATTGTAAGAAGAAAGAGAAGTTGGCAGAAAAGAAGGAAGGAGATAGGAGATAGAGACAGAGAGAAGGGAGGTGCCGTATCTGAATCTGAAATGACTTGTTCCCTAGCAGGTGGTACCCTGTTGAGAGGCTATGGGACCCAGCTGGTAGAGTGTCTCGAGGAGGGGACCTCTGAAGGTTGTACTCAGTCTCACTGGCTCTGACTCCACTCGCTGTTCGCTTGCTCGCCTGTTGTCATGTGCACAGTCTCCACCATGTTCTCCTGCCATCATGGTCTTTCTCAGACTGCAGTTCTGATAAAGTGATATTGCTTTGATTCTGCTTTGATACAGCGACTGTGTTACTGGGCATTATTATTGCTGTGGTGAAGCACCGTGGCCAAAATAACTTGGGGAGAAAAGGGTTTATTTGGCTTATATATCCCAAGTCATAGTCCGTTGAAGGAAGTCAGGACGGGAACTCTGGCAAGGCAAGAACCTGGAGGCAGGAGCTGATGTAGAGGTCATGGAGGGAGGCAGGTGCTGATGTAGAGGTCATGGAGGGAGGCAGGTGCTGATGTAGAGGTCATGGAGGGAGGCAGGTGCTGATGTAGAAGTCATGGAGGGAGGCAGGAGCTGATGTAGAGGTCATAGAGGGAGGCAGGTACTGATGTAGAGGTCATGGAGGGAGGCAGGAGCTGATGTAGAGGTCATGGAGGGAGGCAGGAGCTGATGTAGAGGTCAGGGAGGGAGGCAGGAGCTGATGTAGAGGTCATGGAGGGAGGCAGGAGCTGATGTAGAGGTTGCAGGGGGGAGCTGCTTCCCATGATTTGTTTAGCCACCTGCTTTCTCACAGAACCCAGGACCACCAGCCCAGGGGTGGTCCCACTATAGTGGGTTGGGCCCTCCTCCATTGATCACTAAGAAAATGCCCACCCACAGGGAACCACTTCCTAAATAGAACCTCAGCAGCACAGACACTGAGAGAAACAATTAATAAATAAATGGGACCTCCTGAAACTGAAAAGCTTCTGGAAAGCAAAGGACATGGTCAACAAGACAAAACAACAGCCTACAGAATGGGAAAAGATCTTCACTAACCCCACATCAGACAGAGGTCTGATCTCCAAAATATGCAAGGAACTCAAGAAATTGGACACCAAACGAACACATAATCCAATAAAAAAAATGGAGTGCAGACCTAAACAGAGAACTCTCAACAGAGGAATCCAAAATGGCTGAAAGACACTTAAGGAAATGTTCAACATCCTTAGTCATCAGAGAAATGCAAATCAAAACAACTCTGAGATTCCATCTTACACCTGTAAGAATGGCCAAGATCAAAAACATTGATGACAACTTATGCTGCAGAGGTTGTGGGGAAAAGGGAACACTTCTGCATTGCTGGTGGGAATGCAAGCTGGTACAGCCCCTACGGATGTCAGTGTGACGATTTCTCAGAAAATTAGGAAACAACCTTCCTCAAGACCCTTCCAAAATACCACTTTTGGGTACATATCCAAAGGATGCTCAATCGTGCCACAAGGACATGTGCTCAACTATATTCATAGCAGCTTTGTTTGTCATAGCCAGAAACTGGAAACAACCTAAATGCCCCTCGATTGAAGAATGGATTAAAAAAATGTGGTACATTTACACAATGGAGTACTACACAGCAGAAAAAAATAACGACAGCTTGAATTTTGCAGGAAAATGGATGGAACTAGAAAGCATTATTTTGAGTGAGGTAACCCAAACACAGAAAGACAATTATCACATGTACTCACTCATAGGTGGTTTTTAAACATAAGGCAAAGAAAACCAGCCTACAAACCACAATCCCAGAGAACTTAGACAACAATACAGACACTAAGAGAGTCTTATATAATCTACATGGGAAGTAGAAAGTATAAAAAGACAAGATCTTCTGAGTAAATTGGGAGCATAGGGACCTTGGGGGGGGTTGAAGGAGAGAGGGGAGTGGCTGGGAGGGGAGCAGAGAAAAATGTAGAGCTCAATAAATATCACGGAAAAAAATAAAAGGAAACAAAGAACCTGAAAAAAAATGCCCTCCATGTTTGTCCACTTTACAGCCTTGTCTCATGGAGGCATTTTCTCAGTTGAGGTTCCCTCCTCCTCTCCTCTCAGACGATTATAGCAGATGTCATATTGACGTAAAACTAGCCAGCACAGTTAAAGACACACACACAAAATCCTCTGAAGCCATAGGCAGAGTAAATCCTTCCTGTCCTGAGTCCTCATTCTGTCACAACAATGAGAAAGTAACTAATTCAGGAGGGAAGGGGACAGACAGATGCTGTCCAACAGTTTTCTCTAGATTGAAACGTTCCATCCTGCAGGGAACTCCTTAAGCAGGAAGGTAAACAACTCAAAATAGCTTCAGGAAGTCCCTGAAACTGACCAGATTCACTAGGCCCCTTCCTACCGGAGTAAGCTGTAAAGGATGAGGATCCATCAAAGACTAGTGAAACACAATGGCCTAAAAGACTCTCAGAGAAGCCTAGCCACATAGAAGACACAGACACACAAAGCTGCAAAAAGAAAAAAAAAAGTATTCTTGAGAACAGACCAACTGCCTGGAAGAAGCAGAGACCAGCCGAACAGCCTGGAAAAGGTTTAGACCAACTGAGGCACCTGTAAAGGACACTGTCCAACCTGTTGAGCTGCCTTCAGGCTGTGCAGTGTGCTCCAGGTCCCCAGCTTCTGTGAATCACCACCAGTGCTTGCATGGACCTTGGTGATGCAGCTATCTTTGGGTCATTTCTGCTCCTGTAAATAACCCCTCATCCATATTGCTGTGAGGAACCCCAGGAAAACTCACTGGTTCACCAAGTTGGACTTTGGTGATATCCGTACTTTGGTCTGTCATGGGTTTCCGGTCTGGGGTAAGTGGACCAGTCTTGTGTCTCTCCAGGAAGTCTTGTCACACAACAACAGGGAAGGACAGAGAGAGTGAGATAGAGCGAGAGTGAGAGAAAGGGAGAGAGAGGGAGGAAGGGTGTGTATGAGAGAGAGAGAGACGGAGGGAGGAAGGGTGTGTATGAGAGAGAGAGAGAGAAGGAGAGAGAGAGAGAGGGAGAAACAAATTCTTAAAAGTCCGCACATGTGGTGTGACCTTCATTTGCATTCTTTTCGTGGACTACAAGAAACAGAATAAAACCTCTCTGGCCAAGGCAAGCTTCCCTTCCCTTCCTTTCCCTTCACTGGCCTTTCCTTCCTCATGGTTCTGGTAGCTGTTACCTGTCAGCAATTATTTTCCACCTAGCATGCTATCCTGGGAGCGTCTGTCCTTCCTTCCTTCCTTCCTTCCTTCCTTCCTTCCTTCCTTCCTTCCTTCCTTCCTTCCCATTTTCCCACCCTATTAGACAAACACAGGCACTCTGACTTTCTTTATGGCATCGTTTGTCAGGCTGCGCTCTTGCCACAGAAAGAAAGAGAACATTATGTGATCATTTTACTGAACTTGGCAGTTTAATGCACCAGCCAACTTTTTTTTTTTACCACCTCCATATTTTAAAATATTTTAATTCCATGAAAAACAGTGATCTTAGGCAGCCACGATTCTCTAAACTCTTTGGGGCTTGACACACTGGGAGGAGAAGCAGGAATCTATGAAATATGAACGAGTAGGACCAAGTCTTCAAAACTCTGCTTGAGTCCTGTTCCCGTGGGAGCGAAGGGGTGCCTGTGGTGTAGCTGGGTTTCTGTAAGCCACTTCAAACAGTTTTCCAGCTGCCCTCCATCCTCTGGCTTTTCTCCTACGAGGCCTTTTCCTCCCCACAAAGGGCCACTACTGGAGAGATGGTTCAGTGACTAAGTACTTGATTGCTCTTGCAGAGGGATTGGCTTGGTTCCTAGCACACACAATGGCCTGTAACTCTAGTTCCAGGGGATCTGATGCCCCCTTCTGGCCTCTGTGGGCCCCTGCATGCATGTGGCACACATACACTCAGGCAAACACTCATATACATAAAATAAAAATAATAAATCCTTTTTGTCTTCGAGACAGGGTTTCTCTGTGTAGCCTTGGCTGACCTGGAATGCGTGCTGTAGACTAGGCTGGTTTTGAACTCACAGAGATCTGCCTGCCTCTGTCTCCTGAGTGCTGGAATTGAAGGCATGTGCCACCACTACTTGCCAAAATAATAAATCTTTTTTTTTTAAGTCTTAGGAACTTTGAAAACTCAGCTACTTTTTTTTTTATTGGTAAATCACTCCTTATCTTTGTTGATGATTTTTATTGGTAAGTGCACATTTTACATTAACCAACTCTTAAGGTAAGTACCCCCTTTAAATGACTCCTTTCAAAGCTAAATGTGCCAGATGGATCTTGGAGTTCACTCCATTTGCTTTCAGAGAGAATGCTTGAGAACTAATCGTTTATAACTTGTCCTTAAAAAGAAAATGCGCCCGTGCGTGCGTACACACACACACACACACACACACACACACACACACACACACACACACACACACAGAGGCTTGTGTGAGGTTCCTGCCTGTTTAGAAACTGTACTTAGCATGCTGCCAAGAACAGCTCTGCTCCTGCAGAGGTAGGTGATTATGGGAAAGTAATTTTTAGAATGGCCACATTAAACAACAGCAAGAAAAGACTCCCTGGTGAATTTTGCCACTTCGTGTGACCTTCCTTAGTCTAAATTTCAGAGGTGTTAATGTACCAATCAGAACAGCTCTGGAGGCTTAATTTGCATAATGATGCCTGAGCTCTTTTGGAGATAACTGTGAGGTCAGTTGTGTCCCAGGGATTCAGCAGGCAGCTCCCGTGCCCTTGGATGCCCACTCTTGAAGAAGGCTCTACCTTCACGCAGGGCTCTTATTTTCGAACATGCGCAGTCTTGCAAACATCCGCTATAGTTGAAAATGATTGCTGTTTATCATTATGTATGACCTTCCTGCGGTGCTGCCGACCAAGCCCTGCCTTCTAATGGGTGTTTGCTCGGTGACTGAGGGAAGCATAGTGGGAGGGTTAGGGAAGGCGGTGCTCTCAGGAACCCAGAAGCCCTATCTGTGGCGGGAGGCCCCTTTATCATTCATCTTTCTTTTCCCTAACCCTTTCTCCCTAACTCTCTAGTCTGCTGCTCTGCCCTGAGGTGAGGTGGGACCAGTCCTGGAATGTGGACTCACACTGCCTCTCCCTGGATGGTTGCTGTGGGAAACACAGAACCTATTCGGTGAGGTGGGGGCGGGGGTGCTTGATGCCTCCTATTCCTCAGAGAGGACTGAGCAGGCTCTGGCAGCCATTGCCCGGCTCCCTCTTTCCCAGCGTTCACCTCCGAGCCGTTCTTCCCTCTGCTCCCAGGACTGCTGCTGTCCACCCTCTCTGCTTCTAGAACCAACTTCCAGTTGTTCTGACGTGGAAGCCGTTCTGCACGTTACCGTATCAGCATCATTCTGCCTGGTCCATGTCGTGCCTCTCAAGGTGCCTACGTGTCCCAGCACCCCAGTTCTGGTCAGTTGGAGAGGAAAATGGGTTTCCGTAATTCCTCTTCCTGAATTAGGGTTAGGAGCCTTAAGAGGAAGACCGCATCCAGAGAGGCCAGCTCTAAGCCCAGGCAGAACCCGAGGAGCAAAACAAGGTTGGACTCACTGTGCTTCACCCAGAACCTTGCCAGTGGCCACAGTCTCTGACAGTGAAGTGTAAAACACAACCCACCCAGTGTTTTAAAAATGCACAAACACACACATGCACACTCACACGGTGTACAGACGTTCACCCAAGCATATACATATGCATCAAATAAACATTTAAAAAAGTTAAAACTGCACATGATGTTGAGATAACAACTCACACCTCCTAACGTGGGCATCCTTCCAAAGGTGATGATGATATGTGTTGGTGTTGATGAGGGCAGTGAGAAACCAGAATCCTCTGGCTTAGCCGGCAGGAGCGTAAAATGAACACTGCGACTTTGGAAATTATTTGGGCAATTGGTTAAAAGCACCAAGCACGAATGAATCACCTGACTTTGCAAGTCCATTGCTGAGAACCTTACCAGAAATTCAGTTCTACCGGGACAAGTCAGTCACTCTTGGGTCTTTCTGCCAGATGCTAATGTTAAATACAAGTTAGCAGCCTGGCCTGAAGGGGGAACATTAAATAACAGCTGTTGAGTTTTGAAACCGTCATGCCCTTGGGTCTGGCTGCTAATAGTCTTTGTCACGGAGAGGCAGGAGCCCTGCATGGAGGGCTCTGAAGGGTTCACAGGATGAGACCCATTCTGGGCTGATGGCTCCCCTCTTCTCCAGTCAGGTGATGTGTGCCCCACCCTTCCTAACTCATCCTGAGACTGTGGGAGCCTGCACTTGGTACAGCTGTGCAGGATTGTGGCACATTATTAAGATGGCGAGAGTTACAGCTCATACAAGCAAGAAGTCGTTTGCCGGTTCTCTGCTTTCCATTGACATACATGATCAGAGCTGGCCCCTCTTTTCTCTTTATTTTGTACTAAATAGGTTTCTGACAATTCCTTGTATTGTTTTCATGCTGTGCTGATCCCTGTACATTCGCATAGTCTTGTCACATTCTGCGTGGCAGGCCTCCCACCGCCACGCCCTTAATGGCCACCTTTGAACTTGTGCTTGGTGTTTTTTTTATCTTGTTACAAAGAAGCAAGATGTGGCAGGAGACCCAGAAATGCTGAATTCTCAGTTGCCTCTCCATCAGTCCCTCCCGCTAGGAGGTGAGAGGTACCCAGGAGTAATTGGGAACCCAAGAGCATTGCCATTGACAGCTGTTCAAATGAGGACTGTAGAAAAAGTCAGGGTTCCCACTCTGAGTCCCAATCTTAAGACTAGCCACACCCAGACACGCCACTGGGTGGAGCTTGGAGGGGGCGGTGTCCTCCAGAATCTGCTTGCCTGCTGGCTGAGGTACGTAATGATCAATTTTCTCTCAGCTGCCCACACCCCTACCTCTTCATAAAACCTGAATTCATCAGGGAGCTCGCTATGCAGGTCTCAGTCTGCAGTGTCTTCATTATGGAGATTATCTGCACATTATACTTAGTGTTCTGTTCTGTATGAAACTCGGGCTCCTGTCTCAGCAAGAAAACTCCGAGACGTTTTCTCCGGATGGTCGCCATGGCCCCTCGGGAGAGCAGCTTGCCCTCTCCATGTGGCAACAGAACAAAGATTCAATTGCCGGGGTTTCTGTCCTTGGTGGGTAATTTTAGGAAAGGTTTTTTCGGTGCCTCGGTTTATTCTTTAAAACACAATGGAAGTAGTATTGGATTGATGCATAAATTATGTGTATGCTTAAATTATACAGATGTGGAGACAGTGGATTTAGTACTTCTGCCGTGTGCTTATACAGGCAATTGTGGTCAGTTTTCTTTAACGGGACCAAAACTTTCAGCCCCAGGGGCGCTTCTTACTTGCAGTGCCCACAAAGTCACCTTGAACAACCTATTTTCAATCTTTGCCTATCGTCTTGACTCTGGAATGTGGGAACTGGAGACATTGTTTGTTTAACACTCCCAAATCCTTGAACCCGGGAAAGCAGGGTCCCCACCCCTTCCTAGTGAGTTCCACAGTGCAGAAGCCCTGTCCAGTGAGTCAGTGTGTGTCCAAGTCCCCTGCTGGGTGTCTGCTTTGCAGCAGGCTGAGCCTAGAACGGTATCTAGTTTGCCAGAAGGACAGGGATGGGGCCCTGTAGACCTTGGGATTCACGGGGAAAATCAAAACGGTTTCTCAGCCTTCAGAGTCTTCACCCTGCAGCTGACACCTGCGTGCCCTTGAGAGGCTACAGAGCTGGTTGGTTGTTTCTATTCCTTCAGCCAATAGCTGGGTATAAACACTACAGGGTTTATCCCAGAACTCCTCAGAACTGACGGGAAGCTGGGAATCTGCCACTTCTAAGTTGTTGTGGGGTTGAGTGTCCTGTTGGCGTGAGAAATAGACACATCCTTGGTCTAACTCTGGTAAAAAAAACAACTGGACAGAGTTGGGTTCCGTAAGCCTGAGACAACGCAGACTCATGGAGTGTTTAAGCACGGTAGGCCTTCCCAGAGCGAAGGTATCAGGTGTCTCTTAAATGAGAGCTTGGGGCAGCTTTGTGGCAAAGGAGGTGGGGAGAGATGAGTGACCTTGATGGGATGGAGAAATACCTGGGAGATTAGTGAAACACACTTCTGGGTGTGCTTCTAGGTTCTGGGTGTGTTTTGGAGGCTCTAGCCTAAAGAACGAGTTAACTCAGTGATGGACTCAGCGATTGGATTAGACTATTGAGGATCAGTGGAACTGTGGAAGATGGGTCCTGGCCGAAGTTGGGGAGTGCTCTTTGAGTTGAATTAACCCTGACCTCTTCCTGCTACTCCACTTCCACTCCACCCAGAGGTGAGTGGCTCAGTCACCCCACCCTGGCCATGATAGACTGAAAACTTTTGAGCCAGAAATAAAAATAAAAACCTCTCCTCCGCATAGGTTATTTCTGGCAGCTCCTTGATAGGGATGATAAAATTAATACATGAAGGACGGGTCAGGTGGGACTAGGCTTCCAGGAAGTGCTCTTCTGAAGATGTCAAGGCAGAAACTCTCCTGTCCTGGAGTGTTCTGGAAAAGGAGAGCTTCCAGGCCTCCACGGAAGTAGGAGTTCCTGGTTGTGGTAGGGTAGGGCCACAGAAACGGTCCCGCCCCTCCCAGAGAGCTTTGAAGACAAGGTCACGTTGCCTTTCAGGCTGAGGCCTTTTTCTGCTTTGCGGTGATTTCAGGTTTCTCTTCCTCCTGAAAATAGCTCACAGTTACCTGCAGATGCCAGAAACCCAAGTCGCAGGAGACAAAGCCACTGATTTCCTGCAAAGGGAAAAAAGGCTTAATTATGCAAATATGTAGTGGAGCAGCTCATTCATATTAAAATGTCATCAGTCAGCTTCCCGGCGGGTCGGGTGATTGATACTGACTGCAACGGGGAAAACATTCTAGATCAGAGGGACTGATGGCTGGGAAGAGGGGACCTCAGAAGAACAGCCTTGACCGGTTTGACCACGGACATGTTTGTGGGGCATTTTCTTGATTGCTAATTGATGTAGAGAGGGCCCAGCTCATTGTGGGAGGCCCTGTCGCTTGGCTGTCTGAGCATGCCAGAAGGAGCCAGCCAGTAAACGGAGTCCCTCTGTTCTCTGCTTCCAGCTCCTGCCTTGGGTCCCTACCTTGGCTTTCCTGGATGATGGGCTGTAAACTGTGAGGTGAATTACACCCTTTTCTCCTGAAGTTGCTTTTGATCACAGGGTCCATCACGGCAACAGAGAGCAACGCGGGGACAGGGCCACTCCAGAAAAACCTGTCCGGCCTCGCTGAAAACGCGGGATCCCAGACTGAGCGGGCAGGCAAGCCACGCCCATGTGCACCACCCACTTCCCAGGGCCTTTGGAGGGGTTGGTGCTTCAATCACGCCTGTAGGAAACAATGCGGTGCTGTTTCCTGTGAGATAAACCAGATTTGGGGAAATGAGTCAGTGCTGGCCTATTGTGTGATTATCTATATCAAGTGAGCCACCCTCCACGTGGGCTTGGGTTCCCTTGGGCTCCTTCCCTCCAACTGCTGATAACCACTTCTATCCTGAGGTCAGTGGACAGGGCAGGCTGTGAACAGCACCCTAGGTCAGGTTTGGGGCCTCTGAGCAAATGTGAATTCTACCCCACCTGGTGTATTTGTCTTCTCCCAGCATGATGAGTCTTGTCACCATGTCTCTGACTTCCCCCTTAAGAGTTAATCCAGCCAGGCTAGCCAGTTACCTGGAATAGACCATTGCCTGGGAAAGCCGCAATGCCTTAAGCCTTACTCAAGTGATGGGAGGAATAATTATCCCTTTGCTGAGATAATATACTCTTCCTTCACAGGAAGCTTGGCCTCAGTGGACTGCTTATAGAACCGCTGTGTTTCTGTGAAGTGTCAGCTTTTGTGAGTACTCACTCAGAAAAATGTAATCTCTCTCTCTCTCTCTCTCTCTCTCTCTCTCTCTCCCTTGCCTAGGTCAAAAGGTATGGTTTTCTTTCTCCTCAGCCTCCTTCAGGCTATGCTGAGATTTACAGCTCTATTGGGGTGTTTTTGTTTTAATTCTAATTAAATTGTTCTTGAGCTTCCTTCTGAGTCCTTTTTTAAGCTCTTTTATAAATGAGACTAAGAACCCAAGAGGAGACACCCATTTTCCTGGTAACATGTGTTATCTCAGGTAGAACGTCCCAACGTTTCAGGTAAGAGACTAAAACATCCAAGTTGGTCAGCGGGAAATGTGTTTGAACCCCCCAGAGCGGCTGCAGAGTTCTGAGAGGTTCAACTTCTGAGTTAAAAAACTATCAGGGGCTTGTTCTTTAGTCATTAGACAGAATAATTTCCTGATAGTTCTGGGGGAGGCAGGCTGCTGACATCTTCATGACTTAGCTTGCTTTCTGATTGGCTGGAGGACAAGGACAGTTTTCAGGAGCAGCCATTTTTCTAAACTGCTGTATGTCTTTTGTTTTCCCCCACAAGGGATGGGTACTCAGCACATTGATTAAATGCCAGCTCTCATTCATGTAATTTTAGCAATGCTAGTGCAATGAAGGATGAATGCTGAGGTAACAAACATCAATCATGCTAAACAGGTCTTTACCACACTCCCTCCTGCCTGTCTTGTCTGTCACTGGGACTTTCCACTGCCTGTTTCTTTCCATTTTTATCTCATTAATTATTTTTATTGCTTCTTGGTCACCTCCTCGTTAGACAAAGTGCTGGTTAGATTTTATTTTTGTTCCATCATAGTTTTTACTTTTTGTCAACTTGCCACAAGCTAGTAGGGTCATCTCAGGAGGGAAACTCAATTGAGAATATGCCTACAACAGGCTGGCCTGTAGGAAAGTCTCTGGGGACATTTTCTTGATGAGTGATTGATGTGGGATTGCTCAGTCCACTGTGGGTGGTGCCACTCCCCGAGTTGGTGATCCTGGGTACTATAAGAAAGCAGGATGAGCAAGCCATGAAAAGCAAACCAGTGGGCAGTGTTTTCTTCTCCATGGCTTCTGCTTCAGTTCCTGCCTCCAGGATCCTGCCCTGACTTCCCGTGATGACGGACTACCATGTGGGACTGTGAGCCAGATGAACCCTCTCTTTCCCAAGTTGTTGTTGGCCGTGGTGTTATCACAGTAGTGAAATTAACTAATACAGGCAGTACATTTTATAAGGTCACTGAACACCTAAGTTTGGTGTGTCACATGCTTTCCATGGATAATTCCCAGTGAATGAACTAACTCAAGGGTCCTGTTTGTTTACAGCAAGTTTCCCCATATTCGAAACTTTTGGAAACAACCATAGTTGGCCTTTTGGAATAGCAGCTAATTCTCTATTCTTTGCATTACTAGGTTGTGTTGAAGTTGTCAAAACTCAAAAGGGGAGGAGGTTAGGAGAACTAGGCTGCTGGTAGACTTTGAGTGTATAACAGGCCAGGCGGGTGTGATACTGAGGGAGCCTGGGGCTGGTTTGGGCTTTGATATGCTAATAGGCAGCACAGGGAGCCATACCTCCCTTCTGCTTTCTGAATCTGGGGAGGTTTCCTTTGGACCTGGCACTCAACCATAAGAGTTTTCATTTTATGACACCTGTCACCTTTATTAGTGGTCACATACCTGATTCATTTGGAGAAACAGATGACTCATGCATCAGAAAGTTCTTACAGTGTGTGTGGGGGGGAGGAGGTAGGGGTCCTTGGAGTTTGGATCAGATAGGAGAGTTAGAGTCATTGACGCATAACTAAATGTCTTATGTTCCATACAGTTGAAGGAATTTTTAGGACCTTGGGTAAAAGCACTTGAGACCTACATGGTAGAAGGAGAGAACTGACTCATGCAAATTAGCTTCTGACCTCCACAAGGGGTATATGTGTACGAGCAGGCACAGTAGTGAAGGAGCATACACGCACGCATGCACACTCTTTCTCTCTCACTTTTTTTAAAATGTAATTTTTAAGAAGGAGTAGATAAAGAAATAAGTGTATGTGATGGGGGGATATCAAGAAAGGCCATGGAAGGAATGTCTGAACAGGACCTTAGGAATACATAGGATTGAGTGACCATCAAGGTGCACAGGTCAGCTTGAAATCACAGAGACCTGAAAGAATGGTGTGGTTATTACTACAGCACATGGAAGGAATCATTTGCACTATGCACATGAGCCAAGTGATGTATCTCCAGCCTTGCAGGCTGGTCACGCTCCTGAATTTCAGACTTGTGCAGGGACAGAACCAATAAGGTGTGTGTGTTTCTGATATATTTATATATGACTAAAGTAATTACATTTCATTGTCAAGTTACTATGCAGGCAGTAGTAGCAATCAGATATTATATAAGTATGCATTTTGGGTCTTTATTATGATATTAATTCCTGGCACTGTGGAGGCTGAAAAGATCCCACAATTCATGATATGCAGCCTGGAGACATAGGTTGCCAGTGTTGGGACTCAGCCCAAGTCTGAAGTATTGATGGAGGCTGCTGTTATAAAACCCAGGCCCAAAGCAGGAGACATGAAATGTCCCAGCTCAAGCAGTGATAGAGGAACTCAAGAGCAAAGTCTTCCTTTATTTGCTTTTTACTCTTGTGCCTTCAGTTGATTGGATGATGCACAGCCCTGGGGAGAGCCATCTATCTGACTTTTCAGGTCCATCTGGCCACCCTATGATCCACACAGCTTCACAGAAATTGGACTCTCATAGACCTTTATGCTAAACTGATTGTTTGGCATCTTTGGCTTGGGTGAGTGTGGGGATTCATTACAAGTACTGTGTGAGCAAACCCTTTAGATCTTCTTTCAGATGATGGCTCCCTCCCTGCCTGCTGTCCATCTCAAACCAGCATTTCCTTGGTATAGGAGTTCCTTCTGTTTGTGTGTTGCTTTCATTGGTTAATAAATAAAGAAACTGCCTTGACCTATTTGATAGGGTAGAACTTAGGTAGGCGGAAAAAATAGAACTGAATGCTGGGAGGAAGAAGGGCAGAGTCAGAGAAGCCATGGATCCTCCGCCTGAGATGGATGCCAGTTAGAATCTCTGGTAAGCCACTGCCATGTGGCGATACACAGATGAATGGAGATGGGTTAAACTAATATATAAGAGTTAGCCAATAAGAAATTAGAGCTAATGGCCAAGCAGTGTTTTAATTAATACAGTTTCTGTGTGGTTATTTCTGGTGTAAGCTAGCTGGGCGGCTGGGACGAACAAGCTGCCCTCTCCCTTGCAACATTTCCCTTTCTTGATTTTATTGATTAATGCCTCTCCATGTGTAAGTGTTTCCATGTTAGAAGATCCAGAGTTGTGGTTTGATTGAGGAATGACCCCTGTGGGTTCCTGTACTTGGTCACTCGGTCTCCAGTTGGTGGTGCTGTCTGGGGAGCTTATGGAGCTTTTAGGATGTGGAACTGGGCTAGAGGAAATACATCCCTGGAGGGCGGGCTTTGAAGGTTTACAGACTTGCTCCACTTCCTGCTCACCCTCTGTTTTCCTTTGTGTGTGGATGGAAAGGTGACCAACTAGCTTCCTGCTCCTGCCCATGCGTTCCCCACCCCTCCCCAGTGTTATGGACTCCCCTTCTTGAAACCTAAGCCAAATTCTTCCTTCTGTAAGTTGCTTTTAGTCATGATACTTTTATCACAGTAATAAAAAGTAACAAATAAAGAATTGTTTTGAGCTAATTTCTTCTTCCTTCTTTCATAACCAGCTACTAATACGTTTTATTAGTTCACTTCTATTGCATCTTTGAAAATCTATCCAGTTCTTTCCCCACAAACAGTTCCTCATCTGGGTTGTTAGAGCCAGCTTCTAACTGGATTCCTGCTGTCACTCTGCCCTCCATTGTGCCCAGTACTCTCAACCTAACTACTGGCCCAGCCAGGCTACCCACCCAGGCTACCCACCACCAGCCTCTGCTTAGCAACCAACAGGCCTTGGGCTAGTTAGAAAAGGACAGAGGCCAGCCAGTGGGAGGGATCATTGTTCCACACTGGAGCTGTGGGTGGAATCAAAGTGATGGTTCACACTTAGCTTATAGAATTGGCAGACCCCTTCTTGTTGTAATTGGTCCAGCCAGGTTCAGAGTTCTTTCATCACCAGGCATGCTACCCCTATCTACAAGCAATGAGAGGTATAACAAAAGGAGCAGAGCCCCTGGCAATTGTGTTTCATGCTTATTTGAGCTTGGGTTTTGTTCTTGGTAATCACATCAGTGTCCTCCTTTTAACCAGTGCTCAGCCATCGTGAATTGTGCAGCACCCAGATATAGTTTGTAGTTTTGGGCATTAAGGGCATTGTTTGGGTTTTGAAAGTGTCTTCTCTTAGGTTGGTTAGATGAAATTATAAATTTATATACATATTCCCCATCAAGTACTGTTATGCCCAAATCCGCGAAGCCCCACAAAAGCCAACAAGGAAACCAAGAGTCCCGTATGTAAACGCAAAGAGCCTTTATTTTAATCCAAGTTTGCAAACTCTCCACATGTCCAATGTATTGGAATAACCGGAGAGCCCTGAGCTCAATTAGAATTGGGTTTTTATAGTAGTAAAGGTAGGGGTGAGGGGGTCTCTGAGGTTCAGGACCCCTGATTGGCTGACATTTGTCTTGGGTGTCCTGGTGAATGTGCGCTGGCAGATGTTTCTATCTACAGTGCTTGGAATGCCAGGCATTTCCTTTGAATGGTCTGCTCTTGGGTGGGGGTCGGGTTATCTCATCTTGTGGTTCCTTCCTGCTACCAGGTATTGCTTCAGGGTAAACTACTGAGACTCTGGCCTCTTATTAAATTTATCAAGGGCCAAGTTCTACTCTGGCAGGTGATAATGGTTGGAAATAAAGAATTTCTTTTGGGTGACCTGCCCAGACTTAGGTTATCATGGCTGGCCCCCATAGTAGGAAATAAAGAGAAAGTAGCATGTCTGAAAGCAAAGGGAAAGGAGGTCACTGTGGGTCAGTATCAGTGCAGGGACTACACACAGTAAAAGACGACAACATCATCTATTGTCTACAGTGACCATAGGTGGGAACAATTCTGACAGAGATGGGTGGGGCTTGATGCCCCTGTTCCCAGATAGGTGGGCCTAGCTGTTAGAGGGGGTCTCTTTTGGTCCAATTTAAATATCTATCATTAAAGCAAGTAGATATTCTCTTCTGTTTCTTGGCTCTAGTTTGCTCACTGAAGCCCAAATTGCCCTGGTACAGGGTAGATATCCTGTTCCCCAACTTCCTAGGTGTCACCACCACCCCTGGGCAGTCATAGACATCACAGAAATTGTTCTCATTATTTGTGGGCTTTGCTTGGTGAAGCTAATTTATAGTTCCTTAATAGTACTTTCATGGATGTTCACAGATACCCCCAGCGTGTCCAAAAGTTAGTAACCCAAGCTGAGGAGTCAAGTTAATAATCCTAGCATGCAGACTTGAGTTCAACCTCTGGCACCCACAGATGTATGCATTCATACAGTAGCATACAGACACACACCAATCAGCCACAGACATTCATGTTTCGCCTGCTTTTTTAGTTTTTTCTGTTTTTGTTTTTTTTTTTTTTGTTTGTTTTAGGTTTCATAGAATAAATGTGTTCTATTTAGTGCTGTTCTCCCCCCCACACACACCCCATTTTTATGCTTTTTGATGGTGATATCAGTGACCAAAATATCTAAATATCTAAAATATCTGTCTGGTGTTGCTGTGTGCAAGAAGGTTATAATGTACCTTACACAGAAAGTCACACATCTCTACAGACTAGGGTCCCAGTGCTGTTGGCCACAAGTTCAGTATTAATAAAGCAACGCCATAACATGACAATAGAAGAAGAGGTTTGCTAACTTGTGAAGCAAGGTTGCTCCAGAAGCAGCATCTAGGGTGGATGGTAGAGCCATGGAAGAGGTGGAAAAGCATCCAGGTTTGTGGGTTCGGGAGATGACAGTGTGTCAAGTTGAAGAAGTGTAATAAGGGAAGTCTCGGAGTATGTACCTGTGTCTACAGAGTTTAGGAGGTTGGACAGGAGGATCAAGAGTTCAAGAACAGACTGGGCTGCTATTGAGTCTGTCCTAAAAACAGCAAGACAAACCACAACAAAGCAGCCAGCCAACTAAACTGTCTTAGTCAATGTTCTGTTGCTGAGAAGAGACACTATGACCACGGCAACTCTTACAAAGGAAAACATTTAATTGGGGATGGCTTACAGTTTCAGAGGTTTAGTCCATTATCATGGCAGTGTGCAAGTATGGTGCTGGAGAAGGAGCTGAGAGTTCTACATTTTGATCAGCAGGCAGAAGCAGGAGCCTGTGTCCCACTGGCTAGACTTGAGCTTGTAAGACTTCAAACCCTGCCTCCACATGACACAATTCCCCCAACAAGCCACACCTCCGAATAAACACTACTCCTTATGGGTCAAGCATTTGAACACATCAGTCTATGCAGATCAAACCTATTGAAATCACCACATAAACACAAAAGGTGTGGGAAGAAGAGCATTGTTTCTGGACCTGGGACTGGTGGTGAGGGCAGGAGCTATAGCATGGTGTAGCACTGGGTTTGTTCCACTGGGGTGTTCCCATGCCATGAATCTTACAGTCCCATTAGCTCATTGGTCAGGGCCAGTTTTTCTTGGCTGTTGTTTGAAATATTGCAGATAAAGTTAGTATATGGAGGATATATATTAAATAATGTTTTTATCAGAAACACAGTCAAGATTAGCTATTGAGGGATTGGCAAATGTGACCAGAGGCTCTCAGGATCCCATGTTTCCCTTCAGGGCAGTGAGTCAGTTACTCAGTAATGCAAGGTTTGCAGAACATTTACAAACAAAATCTCAAATAATAATGAGCACTGATGGTGCACTCCCATCTCTATGCCATGTCTACCTGTAAGTGTCCTTGCATGGGAAGCATGGTGTGTTTGAGTTTGGTAGAGGCCTTTGCCCTTGCCTCAGATAGGCATTAAGTCAAGAATTAGGGGCCGGGTGCTAGCATTCACAAAACTTTCTTTGAGTCAGTGGCTTTTGAGTTCTTGTCTTGCTAATGTGAAGAATGGAATTCATAGGCCACAGATGGTGAGTTTCAGGGGGATGGTTATGATAGATCAATAGATGGGAGCCAAAGGAGTAAGAGCGGGTGGGCAGAGAGCAAGCAGGGCCACAGAGATGACGGGATGAGGTACCATTGAGAGTGGGCAGAGGGCAGGGCAGCAGGGCCTCAGGGGTGAGTGTAATGGTCTGCTCTGTCCCTTTAAGAAACAAGCCATGCCTACTTCCTCCCCCCTTCCACCGAGGCAAGCTGATCTTCAGCTTCCAGCCTGAGTCCCTTCTTTTTCCATCTCCCTCTTGAACAGGCAGCTTCTGCCTCTCCCCGCTTCTCCCCTTCCCCCTTCTATTTCTCTCTCTCTCTCTCTGCCCCTCTCTCTGCTCTTCTCCCTTCTCCCCTTCCCTTCCATAACCCAGTAAATAAATATCCAACCTCACTCTGCATGGCGTGCCTATCCAAGTCTCTGTCTCTTGCATGCCGCGTGCTGGCTCCCTGCCCAGGACCAGCCGCCTTAGGAGACCTGCGGCATGGTCTCGTGGTGTGTCCATCTGTCTGTCTTTCCTCGTGGGACTCCCTACCCCTCTTGGCCTACTGCAGCCACTCGGGAACTATGCTGTCCTTGCCTGGGACTGGCTGCTCTTGGGATCTGCTGCCCACTACTGCCCACTGCTGCCGCTTGGGGATCTGCAGCATTTTACTTAATCCATTACACTGAGGTTCCATTGAGAGTGGGCAGAGAGCAGGGCCGCAGGGGGGAGGTTCCATTGGAATGCCAGTCTGGGAGCTTTTTAAAAGACTTATGGCAGAAATTGGGGAGGAGGATGAGCCAGTCAGTCCAGTTAGCCCAGCCACAGGTGCTCAGGTAACCTCCTCTAAGTAGGTCACCTCCTTACACATGGATTCCAGGCAAGGGTAAGAGATCACAGGAGACCAGGAACCAGAACTGCCCCAAGGAAAGCTTTGGAATCGTTGCTTTGGGGTGCCTGTCCTACCTGGCTTGTTTTTATCTCCAGTTGTAGATGGCTCCATTCCCATTCAGTGCTGATGAGCAGAGTCCAATGGGGGAAGAGATAGCTTCTTTCAGTAAACAGAATGGAATCATTGGCCTGGTAGGGGCCTGGCATTCTGGGTAGGCGGGTCAGTCACCTGGCTAAGCCCCCCCCTCCCCCAAAGCAGGACCACCTTAAATTAAGCTTTGCTGAACTGATAGGAGGGGTCATATTATCGCTGAATGACATACTGTATTTTTCTTACCAAGAATTCCCAGCCCCTATCACAGTCCTTCCAGACCCACCATAGGTAGGTGGTTCTGCGTGCCTTTCTCTTGGGTCTGTGTGCCTTTCAGAAAACTATAACTTTCTCTTCTCTTACGCTTCTTCCTAGATATGCCTTCTCTGGTACATTTTTTTCTTTCTCTAAACCTTCTGCCCACCACGTGGCTGCTTGTCTGCCAAGTGGCTGACCTCCAAGCCAGCTTTAGAAAACCATGGCTCTTTCTGTTTTTTTTCCAACCTTCACACCACCCGCCTCCCCGGGGGGGGGGGGGGAGCAGCTGTTGAGATTTATAGCTGCCTCCTTGGGGTTTCTCTAAAGTGTCCTCAAGTGACTGTTTGAATTCATTCTTAAATTCTTTTATTATGAAGACCAAGGATCCTGGGGGGGACCCCAGATTTCTCCAGTCAGTGTGGTGACTCTTTTTGGAGACTACCCTGCATTTACAGTAACAGTACCAGGAAGGGGAGCAGCAGCTGGGTACGGAGGGTGGGAGCCAGCGTTGCTGAATGGCCTGGTGCCTGGGATTCTCTGATGGCAGCTGTACAGGATGCATGGCTTTTCACCAGCACCATGGTGATTCAATGGCAGGTTTTATTCTTCTTGGCTGCACGGTGGTACACACTCATTTCGTTTTTTTGTGACACTCTACTTGCTCTGGGGATGGGCGGGGCGGTGTTGTGTCTATTTTCATCCTTCGCATTCCAGCCCTGAGAACTCATGGTTGTCGGTGATTTTATTTTGTTTTGTGACCAAATATCAAAAGACAGTTTCATGCCTCAGGAGTTCATGTTTAGAATGAGGTTAGAATTCACACTGTGATCTGTGTTCCCCAGTGACTGTTTGTACCCTAGTGGTTGCAGAGGGAGAAGCAGTCTGTGCTGTCATTTTCCTCTTTGAAGATGAAAACGGGCTTTGAATTCTTCCTTTCCTGATGGAAGTAAAACCTCTAAGTAACGTGACTATCTGGGGGCTGATGGCAGGGGTGGGATCGTATTTTTTTTTTTATGGGCTCTACGTCATTACACTGCTGTGACTTTAAAAACCTGGAGTAGAGGGGCTGGAGAGATGGCCTGGGTTAAGAGTGCTTCCAGGGGTCCTGAGGCACACAGCCCCTCCCCCACCAGGAATTTGCACATAAATTCATGAAGGCACACACATATGCATTAATTTAAAAAAAAATACAAAGAAACCTGTAAATCAGGCTGTAGTGCCTGCTTGCTTAGCTAAGATTATTTATTTATTTGTTGAAGGCCCAGGTACAAGGCTCAGAGTCATTTGTGACTATGAATGTTTCATTTCCTGCCCACTTAACAAAAGTAAAACATAACCAATTTAGTATTTGATTAAAGTAAAACATTTGTTTTACAACCGCCAGATCAAGCTGGTTAGTGGTATCGCACGACTTTAATCTCAGCCCTTGTGAGGCGTGAGGCCGGGATCTTTGAGTTCAAGGCCAGTCTGGTCTAGTTCCAGGACAGCCAGAGAGAGAGCTATGCAGGGAAGCCCTATCACAAAAACAAACAGACTCTAGATTAAAGAACAGTGAAATATATGTTACTTTGATGCTTTGGAACCAAGATACCTAGTATCTAAAAAAGATTTATATCATTATTTTACTAATTTTTACAATTTTTTTCATGTAATATATTTTGATATTTTCATTGTACTCGTTCTCCTTCCCCAGCTTTTCCCAGATCATCTCCTTTTTTAATGTGTATGTGTCTGTCTGCGTTTATGTTCCTCTGGAGGCCAGAAGTGGGCATTGGGTAACCTGGCACTGGAGGTTCAGGCAGTTAAGAGCCACCATGGGGGTGCTGGCACCATGAGGGTCCAGGTCCTCTGGAAGAGCAGCCAGGTGCTCTAACCACTGAGCCATTTCTCCAGCTCTGACATTCAACATCTAACCTGTCAGCGAATGTCTGTTGACATCCTTGTGTTTGGAGCTAAAGGAGTCAACCTCATGGAAAACTGTCTTCTAGAGAAGTATTCCTCGTGAAGCATGCTTTCTGCTGACAGAATGAGTCATGAAAATCCACATGTATTTTATAGAAAATAGGAAATATTTAATGTATATAAATTTATCTGCCTTGGCAATTATTTACAACTGATGATTGATACCAACAATTGAGGTAAAATATACATGAGGTATAAATATACTATTTAAATGCAAATATTTTATTTCCATCGGCAAGATAACAATGAATAAAATACTGTGGTATTTGACAAACAAGCTCGATGCATCATTTTTCTCCCCTCCATTTTCCTTTATTTTAAAGATGCGCTTTGTGGTTAGCAGAGGTGATGTGATTAGCATGTGCATAAAATTCAAAAGTCAGGTTAGCTGGAAGAGAGAGGGGGTGAGAAATACAATCATATCATTTTATTCAGTTTTAAGCATTCCCTGGGTCCTTGTTTCTCAAAGTGTGTCATTGAGACAGCAGCCTGCATCCCACAGGCTCATTAGGAATACAGGATGTCAGGGCCACCCAGACTGCCTGGATCCCAGCGTTTTAACAAGGTCTTAGGTGGTTCCCAGTGCCTTGCTAAGTAAGGATGTTCCTTGGGAAACAATGCCATTCATCCCGGGATGCCCATTCTGCTTTCAAATGCATAGTACCCATCGCTGGAGCAGGAACAGTGTTGAGCCAGACTAAGCTCCACTGACAACCTTGCCAATACATAAAAAGCCATCCAGCATGGCATGCATGACATAATGGCAGAAGTGAATTTGGCCAATCCACAGAGCACTGCCCAGATAGTGGGTGACCTGCGGTCTGACCGACACTTTTCCAGGTAGACATGAGAATGCAAAATCCCTGCCCTGATTTTCCTTGTGCCACACCAAACATACAGAAAATATCTTTATTCCTCCCAATCAAACGATTGCACACCACAGATAACAGAAAACATCGCATTCCTGTATGTCATACAACAACCCTGAAAGCACAGATTTGTTTTTGCTCTTTTTCCAACACCAGCTGCTGAATGAGGATATCAATCACTGCCCAGACAGCTTAAGAAAATGTCTCCTGGAAGCCAGACATAATAAGTTATCTCTCTATAGATGCTACATTACAATAAAAATAGCAAATCCATTCTCACGTGGTTCAGGAACACCAGTTTGCTCAGTCTGTACAATAATAAATAAATTCAGGGTCAAACGCACAGGCGCTGGTGCTGGATACTGAGAAAACATGGGATTGATACATGTGCTTGTGATTTGTACAAATAACTAATGATGCAGTTTTGGTCTTCTGTTAGTTTAAAACCCTGTCTTTTAGATTGCAAGATTTTTTAATAGATTACATTTTTAAGAGCATCATATATAGGACACTATGAGTTCCCTGAAGCTGTGTTGACCCTGGACACTTGATGGACCATCATCTCACTTTGTCTGGTGTCCAGGGTCAAGGTCAGTGCAAGAACATGTTGAATAACTGTGGCCATGTAGGCCACTGGTCAAATAGGTCACTAAACAGCATTATGAGAATTATCTGAGTCTCCAGAAGACATGGGGGCTCCCTTTGGTTTTGTGGACAGGCCCTACTGTTCTGCCCTATGGAGGGGGTGGTGGTACCAGTTCTGTTTCAGTCCCTGGTGCCAACTCTAATGGTCACCTGACATCTCACTCAGACTTCACAGAGTAGGCCCAGAGGACAACGCAAAATCTAGCCTTTGATTTCGCAACAAGCTCTTACCTGCTGCTTTGTTAAAGAGAAGCAAATATTACTGCGCTCAATTTATCTCATCACCCCACTCCAGTTTTTAAACATCAGAAATAAGAGGCCAGCGCGTGGAAGAAGCTTATAATGCTATTGTTCTTTGGCTAGCTTATCTTTGGTAAGCATGGGCAGACCGACAGAGGACACATTTCACACTTTGGTTATTGGCAGCAGGTTCTGCTCAGCTGGCAGGACAGTAGGGACACGGGGTCTCCAGCAACCTGGGAAGTGCCGTGTGAGGAGACTCACAGAGTCAGACACTTAATTATATATAAAACCAGTATTTTACATATATACAGCAAAGGGAGATATACACACACATATACAAATGCTACAGTACATTTATTTACAGCTAAAACACGCTTCTTAGAAGCCTTTAAATAGCAAATTAGGCAATGCGTAAGGAATAACCCATTTAATTTTAAGCAACATAGATAACTGTCCATGACATTCTATTAGTAGGGATTAGCCATCTCCAGGCAGGTTAGGAATATGGTCCGTGGCCACTGGTTTTGACGGGCCAGTGCACTCCGCACACCGTGAGCGTTCGTTCCTCTTCATGTTCCCTGAGTTTGACGTCACACTGGGGAGAGCTCAGATTTTTGTCTCTGGACCCTCAGCAATGAGGGGCTGGAAGGAGTTTCTAATTCTGGCGACTTCAGCGGCACAGAGGTGTCCGAAGCCTTTACTGTACCATTCTGGGGAGTGACCCCTGCCAGGAGAGAGCAAAAGGAAGTGGGAAACTTGCTAGGGGATAGGGCTGCCCTAAGGCTTGGGTCATCAGTACCCTGGGAACAGCTCTGCGGCTTCCAGGCTCTGAGGACCTCAGTCTATCACTCAGTATTTTGTCACCCAGCACTGTCTTTATAGTTCATCAGGTTCTTCAGAATGGTACCAACTTCTCAAAGGGAACAGGAAGACTCACTTTTAATCTAGAATTCACCAAAAACCAACAAGCCGGGCTGTGGCAGCGCACACCTTTAATCCCAGCACTCAATCAAGGCAGAGACAGGTGGATCTCTGTGAGTTCGAGTCCAGCCTGATCTACAGAGAGAGTTCCAGGACAGCCAGAGCTACACAGTGAAACTCGGTCTCAAAAAAACCAAAACCAAAACCAACCACAAACCCCCACTGATTTTATATCTACCCAAGCACAGAATTCAGTGTTAGCATCTTGAATGCCTTGAAGTGTTCAGTTCAAAATAGGGACAGTGGAGGGAACAGGCATAAAAGAAACACGAGAAGAAGTCTCAGCCAATCAAGAGTCTGCTGTGGGAACCTGAGGCTCCTCAGGTGTCACCCTCAGCACTTATGAAAAAGGTGGAATGTGGCAGAAACAGACTTTCTTGAGGCTCAGTGCTCAGCCAGTCTAGCTGATTAGTGAGCACCAGGTTCAGTGAGAGATGATGCCTCCCTCCACTCCAGGTACCTAGAGGGAGCAATTGAGGAAGACTCCTAGAACTGACCTCTGCTTGACCATGTGTGTCCACATGGGCACATGTGCATATGAACATGAACACATGCATATATTACACACACATGAATAAAAATAAATTTTAAAAAACAGAAAAGAGTAGAATTCATATTTACTGAGCCTGAGGAACTTGCGTGTTCTGTATGTGTCCTCAAAAGCGAAAATAAGGATGCTACCAGGTGATCTAATGACCCCGCTCCTGGGTACATATCCAGAGAAAATGCAGTCAGCATCTCCACATTCGTGCTCACTGAAGAATTACTCATAAGGGCTGAGATGTGGATTAACCAAAGTGTGCAGTGCTAAGTGGGTAGATAAAGCAAATGTGGCATATACATGCATACATGCACACATACATCCATCTGTCTGTCTGTCTACCTACCTATCTGGCTGCTGCTATGTCCATCCATCCATCTTTATCTACCTGGTGAGTTTTAGTCTTAAAAAGGGAGATGCTGTCATTTTTGCCACAGTGACAAAGCTGATGAATGTCGCTATGTTCAATATACTAGGCTAAGCATAGAAGGCTCAGAACCGCATGCTCTCACTTCTACGTGGAGTCTAAAAACATGGAACTCACTGAATCAGAGGCAAGGATGGTGCTGACCGGAGACTACGAGACAATAAGGCTTGGGGTTGAGGAGGTAAATGTTGATCCCATGGTGCAACATTTCGGTTGGACTGTAGGTTCTAAGCAATTGATGACTATGGTTACTTTTCTCATCAAGCATTTAAAGATCTGTGTGCCCATGTGCTGTAATCAGCACACGGTAGGGATGTCTCCACTTCTTTGTCTGCTGACTAAATTTGTCCGCTGGGACTTGCATGCCCCTCCTGTTTTAAAACGCATTAGAGGCGGCTTGAACGAATAATTACGTCACTGTGCCAGCGAAAAAGCAGAAGTGTTTTGGGAGCCTCTGTTGATTTTCTCTCTAACACTTGGTTCCCGGACACCAATGACCATCATTCTACCCCGTTCCACACGGGTAACTGTAGGGGGAACAGCATGTTCTTGATCATTGCTGGATATTTTCATAGCTTGACTTGGTGGTTCTGCCATGTAGACATATGTCAAGACATCCTTGTGTATGCCACAAACACCACACCATTATATGTTTGTGGAAGGGCATGAATGAATTAGAAAGAAATGAAAACAAAGAGGAGCAAATTCTAAAGGCATTTTAGGAAATGGGATGGTGAGAGACTAAGGTGTTTGGAAGTCCTTTGGAAGCTGGTTTATGGCGGTGAGGAAAACGGACTAGCAGAGGAAGACATCAGAATGACAAGCAGGGTTTGGGTGCACATACCCCGTGAGCTGAGGCTCATGGGAACTGCCAACACCCAGTGTGGCCACTTACTTCAGGTCTATCCTGCAGATGTGGGTCAGCCTGGACTTGCCAGAACCGCATGGTTCTATCAGGTACTGAGAGTCCATCACCACTGCCCGCACGCCGCCCATCAGCTGGGCTTCTTCATGCTCCACAGATAGGGATACCAGGGTGCACATTCCTTTGGGCAAGTCAGTCTTCCAGGTCCTGGAACCAAACAAGCCGTGTCTCAGAACAATGGGAAAGAGAGATGGGAGACCCCAAGCACACAGCTAAACTCAAACTTAAGTCCTCCTGCCCTAAACGTGGGCTCTATAGCTCCGGTGTGAGAATTAAGCTAATGGTTTCTGTGAGCTTGTATAAAGTTTACAAAGTGAGGTTCAAAGCACAGATATCAGCCTCCTACTTAGAGGGCAGAAGCTTCCGGACCTGGGTTTGGAACCCCAGACTGAGGCTCCATCCTGGTCTACTGAAGAAGCCCTGCCCATCATCAAAAGGCTACCGTTTCGAATCAGCACTTACTCAATTGTTCTAGGTGCTGGGCCTGAGAAGCCACGAGGACATGAAGATGCTCACAGCCCAGGGGGAGAGACAAGCAAGTCTAAGAAGAACCCTGCAGACAGTGAAGGAAGTGCAGTGTGCTTCTGTGCAGAGCTGGGGTCAGGGGACGGGGAGAGGAGGAAAACAGGGAAGGCTTCCTGGAGGAAGTGACGGAAGTTTCAGCAAACACAGGATCTGCTGATGCTTAGTTTGAAAGAAATTGAACTGATGTCATCCTGATAGCTTCGCTCAGATAGCTGAGCAGCTTTGAGTGGGAGAAGAAATAAACGGTTGATTTGAGTCCAGGTGGAGAGGTAGGACGGTCATTACAGCTGTGGAGCTGAGAGAGCTTTCTAACTGGTACGTGGGTGGCATAAGTCCCCATGGATGCAGTCACATGCTGTCCTCAGATTGATCCACTCTTGGGTTGTCTGGTTAATGAGTTACTGGGGGAATGGCTTTTCCATGGAAGCACCTTTGTGTGGTAGGATTGCTCTGTCCTGTAATGTCCTCTGCCACGCTGTGACCTGGAGCTTTCAGACTGCTCAGTCTCCAGACATAAGAGCGAGTGCATAGCTACTCTCCATACAAATCTGTTTCAGGCTGCTCCGTTATAAGCGACAGAAAACTAAGAGACTTACGAGAATTTGGGTGTAAGAAAGTCTGGTGTGTCAGACAGACTGCATCTTAACCCTGTGTGGTCCTCCTCCCTCCTCCCGTTCCTCCTTGAATCAGAGTTAGGGAATTTCTGCTGGTGCGAACCAGGTCTGGTGCTTGGCAAGCTAATCCTCTGAGCTGCCACAGAGCACCACAGACCACCTACTTCTGCGTTAAGCCTTGGGCTATATTGAAATTCCACCCTTACCATCTCCTCACATTATCTATTCCTTCTGGGATGAGTAAGTTTGACCCAGGAGAATATAAAGAGGGTCTGAGGGGAGAACTGAGTTGGCAAAGGCGCATAAGCGTAGGGAACTGAGTTCAATCCCCAGCACTGACATAAAAAGTCAGGCATGATGGTGCACACTTGGAGTCTCATCACTGGGGAGGTGTAGGCAAGATGTTCCCTGGAGCTGTCCCGCCAGTCAGCTTAGCCTACGGGCCTCAGGTCCCAAAGATAATGAAGTAGATGGCTCCCGAGGAACAATACCCAAGATTGACCTCTGGCCTAGGCACACATGTGCAGGCATGAGCACACACACACACACACACACACACACACACACACAAAAACCACAGTCTCACATACACACACATGTGCACACACCCTCTCCCATGCATACTCTCACACACATACACTTCGTCTCTCACACACATTCAAGTACACATACTCTCGCACATATACACATACTTTCTCTCACATACACACACACACACTCTCTCTCTCTCTGTCTCTGTCTCTGTCTCTCTCTCTCACACACACACACACTCAGAAGTCTATACTCTCAGAGGACACCATGATCAGCCCCGCTGTTGCCTGCTACGGGGACCCTCAGATCCAGAAGCTGTGATGGCATAAGGGATGATGGGATGATCTACAGTAAGTAGAAGGCCGGTGGAGTCACTGTGGAGACTGAAGGAGGAAAGTTCTGTGCAGGGACTCCCCATCTGCACAACTCCAGTCCTGGACAGCTCGCTTTCTGCTTGTGAGTTGCAGGGTCCCATTTTAATGCCACAAGATGAGGGATGCGCTAATAACTGGCAGAGGCCACTGCAGCTAACGGTCTACGTTCTCTATCAGGACAAGGTTGCTGGGATACACACAGATGGTTAGGAGGAACGCACACTTCAAAATTAAGGTCCCAAGGATCCAAACCAAATGCACAAAGGGCCCATGAACAGTCAGCTTTGGTTTGCCCTCAGAGCTCACTTCAGAAGGCAACTATTTCAAATATGCATTTGGGGATTTCACCAGAGAATCCTCTTACACTGCTGATCCCCAAAGAAGAAATTGTTTACTCGTGTTTTTTAATAAAAAGGATATATTGCTCTAATTACATTTTGTTCGTGGTCTTAAGTCTTCCCCAACCCCTGCTCTTGCTGGTGAAATAGTGCATTTCTGCTGTGCAAATTTCCTGTGATTGGCTGAGCATCCCACTCCAAGGCCAAAGGGCAGGGTTCTGGGACTAACCCCTATACCCACCAGAAACAGTATTTCCACGGCAGAAACAGGGCTCAGGAGGCTTTGCCAGGGCTGAATTTTAATAGAAAGCCCAGTGTCTCCACACACTGGGACTTTTGGGGCTGAGCAGGAATAATTGTGAACGTGTGAGCTCACACACACTCCCATCTTCAAGTTCTCCAAAATGAAAATGTGTTTTTCCCAGGGAGACAAAACCAGGAGAAAGGCCAATTGGCTTTGATTTGCATAATTTGGCAGACAAACCCAACGAACAGTACCTATTTTGGGGCCTTTGTTCTGAGGATGTGATATTCACGGCCTAATAAACTGTGTGTACCACAGGAGAGGGGCCATCAGAGAGCCTGGGCAGAGCTGTAAATTGGGTGAAGATGCAGGAAGTCAGAGAGGAGCTTAGAGCCCCGGAGCTGGCTGGGAGGACTGGGGGAAGGGCTTTCGGTGGCGGCTCTTATCTTGCCTTGGGAGCAGGACCACATACACCACGGAGTCAGGCTTACCTGAGAACCACGAAGTCTCTGGAGGGATGCGGGGCCATGCTGTTCAGCACGTACTGGTAGATTTCAGTTTGCCTGTCCAAAGTTTCCACAACTTTCCACTGCACGAAGTCCTCATCCCACAGGTGGCGTTCTCTCAGCACACGATTCAACACCACAGACGGCGGTGCCTCCACCTCCACAGACGCCTTCCACAGCTTCAGCGGGTTCCCGTCCCCCACCTTGGCAAAGACATGGGCAAGGGCTGAAGAGATCACTAGGAGCCACCCAGACCTACCCTAACCCTGCTGTGCGGGGCCTTCTAAACCATCGCTGGTTATATAAAGTGAGCTGGTCATGCTGTACCCAGAGTTAAAATGCAAATACTTCAGTCCTCAGGCCGATGAGAAGGATGATAATCAAAACAGCCACCGCCACAAACACATTCAAGTGGCGTGAGCCAGACATGTTCTAATGCACTTGACTTCTATGTAGCCCTTCTCTGACACGCACTCTTAGAATGCTCCTCTTTGCAAGTGAAAAATGCTGAGCATTGATTTTCCCAGCATCACAGAAAAGGGGCAGAAACCAACTGGGATCCAGCAGCCCTCTGTACAGGCTGGGCTCTGATGAGGGTGCTGTTGGTGGCCTTTGAACAGAGCGTTTGAGCTTTGCCGTTCGCGCAGGCACTAAGTCCCACGGTGACGCACACATTCGGCAGCGGAAGTGAATCTTACCTTTTTGAAAGCAAGGTCTGTGTTGTCGGGGCTGGAACATGTGACCCACCCTTTGAATTTCTCCCTAGCTTCTTTCTGGAGGCCTTGGACAAGATGCTCCAGGTACGTGTGGAAAGTTGCCCCGCTCTCTGCCAGCTGCGTTCCCAAGTCTTCCAGGCTGGGTGCATGGATTTCAGCCTCCAAGTAGGAGCTACGAGACTGGACCACCATCTCATGTGGAACCTGAGCCAGTGAATGCATGAAAGAGCAAAGCAGTGAGCTAAAGAGATTCTGAGGTTGACAGATGAGACAGTCATGCCTCTCCAGTCAAGGGCGAGCATGGGCTGGGCCATCTAAGACCAGGGTCTAAGATTAAGATGGACCTTCTTAAAGTCAGGAAACACAAATAGGATTTGTGAGCTGATGTTTATTATCCTAAACACTGGGAAGCCTTCCTAATCACGTGTTCCTTTTGGCAAGAGTGGGCTCAGACAGCGTCACTCATTCACACACACTGACACATTGAGGGAAAGCACAGCTATGACTCAGACATGTCTTCACTATTTGCTGTACAGCTCACCCACCGACAAATGCCAGTGTTGCCATAGGGAGCGTACCAGGTGTCCCCACTTGCCTCTTGAATGCATGTATGGCTATAGTCATAGGCTGTCAATTATCCTAGTGACAAGGATTACTCAATCACACTCAAGCACACGTGCATACACATACACAGAGAAAGAGAGACAGGCAGACAGAGAGGCAGAGGAGGACCCTAATCAAGTCTTGAGGCAAAAATAAAATGTCATGTAACTGACCAACTGGCCTTAAGCCCGACAAAGGAAGGCATTTCAACTGTCTGCGTGAAAAATTGTGATGAGCCCCAACTGCCAGTGGCTGTCAAAGCTGGGACTGTATAGCTAGCTCTTCATAACTCCTGGGAGCGGAGACCAGAGCTACAGTGCACACTGCTGTCTCAGAAAACGGAGAGCAAAGAGATAAGAATCACAAGCGATCATCCGTCCCCTTGGTCCCAACACGCTGCTAGTTCCACCACCTCACCTCAAAGAGTCGGTTGCATTCTGTGATCATGTGGGCGAGCCCCTGGGCTGCTGCTAGATTTTCATTGAGGTCCTTCTGATCTGGCTTCCCGGTGGCGTATTTCTTTTGGATGACTCTGTAATTGAATACGAGTGTGCTAAGCAGATCCCTAGTCGGAGTACGTTAGGATGCCCTGGCCGTCCCATCTGTTTGCCGTTTATCCCCAGATGCTGCCCAGATCCCAGGCTTTCTCCTTTCCAAATAAAAACCAATGACCACATATTTTTTAGATGTTCCAAGACAGGCTGGCACGCTGACAACTCACAGCCAAAAGCCATGGAAAAGTACAAAGACAGGAAGCGCTGTAGGTGGAAAAATTATGTTTCTTTCTCCCTTTGAAACTGCTCCACTGCAGGTTCCCGTGCCTTGTTTTTAAAACCAACGATTGTAAAATTCCTTTTTATGTATGTTCCTTCTCCTTCCCACTCAAATAAAATAAAGCAAAACTTCTTGGACTTTCTGGATCTCGACTGGTGTCATTCAGGGCTACCTCAGCAGTGCTACGCGCCACAGCCCAGGAATGAAGGTGCCTCATCCCCCTCAAAGCCTTCTGTCTGAACTGTCCTACGACAACCATTTTGTTTAATTTTATTTAAGAAAATGGGCCTTGGTGGGTCACCTGGCTTGGGAACGGCTGCCAATGATGAGGAGAACTCACCTTGGCGAGCTTTCTTTCTTCAGTAGGTTAAGGTGAAAGAGGGAGGGGGCCAGACACACAGCCAGGTTCATGGGTGTCATCTGATTCTCTTCCACTAAGTTCACTACGTCATGAAGGAAGCACAGGAGCGTCTGCAGGGCCTCCCGGTTTTCATCCGCCAGCAGCAGGATGGCGGCCTGCACAGCCTGCAGCTGCTGTTCTTTGGGGACGTCTGAAGAGAAGTGGGTATCAGGTTGTTAGAGGGACAGAGCAGAGCCAGTGGGGGAGAAATGCATGCGCTCCTCTTCCAGACAGAAGACACTCAGAGACATCATCTGTAGTTAATCTGAGAAGTCACAGTGAGGGGCAGAGCTGGAGTTCGAAGCTCATCCGGGCAAACTCCCGTCTGAGTGTCCCAGAGGTACTTAGAGCAAAGCCACCACCCTGGCGTCTCACACTCTGAGAAATAGGCTCTTCTGTCTTAAGATTGCCTATGTTAGGGGAAGTTGGTGATGGATTGGGGCTCTGTTAGCCTGGCTCCTCTCTTACTCACCCTCTTTGCCAGGCAGCTCTAGGGACGCCAAGGCTGGGTGGGACTCACTTCTGAAAGCCACTGGGTAAAAAGACAAAGACCTGGTCCCCCCACCCCCCACAGTAGAGCCCTAGGCTGTGTTGCTGGTGTGGTATGGTGAACCTTGAGCAATCAATGGGTGAGCTATTTGCCCTTGGCCACCCCTAGAGCCACTGCCTCATTGATGAGTGGATCCTTCCTGTCCCTACAAGTCATCAGAGCTCAGTTTGAAGAAGGTACTGATTTGACTTTGAATGGTCACCAAGTTTGATGATTTTAGGAGTGGAGTGAGGGCTTTGAGGTATGCTTGAGGAACAGGAACCAGGTCCCCTACAGCTCTGGGGAGTGAATAGCATCTCACCCTCCCTCTGAAGGGGACTCTTGTGGAGGTGGTGGGCACTGATCATATAAGCTTAAGAGGTAAATAGCTCAAAAACACAAAGTGGAAAAACATAAAAATCACAACAAATTGGGAACGAGGGTCTGTATTTCACTGTCCTCCTGGCTGTGATTGGTTCATGATCATTTAGGTTTGATTCAAAGACACAGGCAGGAGCTCACTGATGAATATGACTGATCTTAACACACGATCTTACTGTATGTCACTGTGTCTTTAATGTAATAAAGAAGCACACACTCAGGTATCAATTACTGGTAGAGGTACAC
The DNA here is from genome assembly GCA_004026605.1 of Ondatra zibethicus. Taxonomy (NCBI): domain Eukaryota; kingdom Metazoa; phylum Chordata; class Mammalia; order Rodentia; family Cricetidae; genus Ondatra; species Ondatra zibethicus. Next base: position 65,649 of record PVIU01006429.1, read on the forward strand.
GATAGAAAAAAATTGGTACTGGCTGCTCTAGACACGCAGTGTCTGGGATCCTGAGGCTGGAGGATATGTGAGCTATGAGCTGTCTGTGCTGGGCCCTCTCTAGCACTGCGCAGGTCAACAAATCCAGATGTCTAGGAAAGAGTAACCAGGTGTTAGGGGTTCACCCTGTCTATTGCATATTGGACAAAGATGTGACTGGGTTTTCTGGAGAACAGCACTTGTGTCTGAGGGACAGACAGTGAAGCTGTTTCGTTTTTTTCTTTTTCCCCCGGCTTATGCGGAAACCAGTATAACCAATGGTGTAAGATCACTCATAGCCCTGAACTGCTTGTAAATGCCGCCAGGGAAGGCGTCTCCTGTGTGGGCATGTTACCTAACCTCAGCCAGCCAAACTTTTCTTCCACTCCAGCTTTTGCTCCCACGCTGTTCATCTCGAAGTCACCGGCCATGCGCATATGCTGTCTCTGTTTCTTTTCTTTTCCTGTGCTCCTTTGTCTATCTGAAGATATGTTTATTCTGGATTCTATTGGCTTTGTTCACCATTATGCCACACTTTCTGTACAGGTGACATTGTTGTGGTCTCTGCCTCTTTCTTGGTTCTTGGGAACTGGTTCCAGATCTGTCTGTGTAAGTACCATAGAATCTATGACCACGTGGGTGGTGACCTCACAGTCAGCATCCTCTCCTGACTGTGCTGTTTCTGCTCCCTGTCCTTTCTCCTTTCCCTTTCTATGTACCCATGTCTCACCTCCATGCACCCCGCCCCCCCGCCTGGCCACCAAGTCTTAGGGTTGTCTCAGGTCCCTCACTGTCCTCTCTTATAGACTGGTAGGATTAAGATCTTCTCGTGACCCACCCAACACTGCGCTCGAGTTAAAGCCTCTGACGGCAGCAAGGGAGGGTGGCAAAGCCAAAGACAGAGATACTTTGGAGACCTGGGAGGCAGCCGAACCTTTGGATACCTGTTGCTGTACTACGGAACCTATCTGTTGGAAGCCCAGGGGTGTGCCAACTCCCTAAGCTTCTGTTCTTGTCTACCCGGTTCCTCTTATTCACCAGGTCACAGATCCAAAATCAGTTCTGATGAATTTTCACCCTTGTGACCCACTTTCCTTCCCTTCTCCACTAACAAAATACACACTCCTTTTGGTTATGGGCTGTTGGGAGGGTTGGGCTTTCCCACGGATCCAGGGATGAACCATGTCAGCTCATACCAAAGGTGGTCACTCAATTCCTCTTTCCACGGACTGCATTAGGGTCATTGTAAACCAGCTTAGGCTGATGGGACCAGCCTAATGGGACCAGTTATGAATTTCTTTGAGGTCCATGTTCTTCATGAGAAGAGACACATGTCCAAGGAGATGCTTGGCTCTCTCTTGGTGCCTCCAAGTGTGACTATGGAGTTGTGGCAGTTCTGTAAGTTCTGGCAACTGTGCTGAGACGGAAACACTCCGTAAGCACACTTCGTTGTAGTCTGACTTTGAGAGCGGCAAAGACACTGATGTCCTAGCAGCACTGGACTGTAGATTTACCCAACACTGGCATGGTTTAATTTTACTTTTCTTCATGTCATGTGTACTAATAAAACATTCTTCTTGCTAAATAACTGTGTGTGGGAGATCTGTTCCGCTTCGAGCATTGTAACTAAGTCTTTCAACATCTGGTGGCTCTCCAATTCATACCAGATCAAGTGTAAGCCTCTTGCCCCAGTCATGAATGCCACTTTCGTGTGACCCTGGCCTCCTAGATTCTCGGTGTCCCTGGTGCAGTGCTGTGCATTTATCATCCACACAGGACAAATCCCCTGCACACTTCTGACACAGTGACTTGCTTTGTCCACAATGCATTCCTTCATAACGACCTCCAGCCATTTCCTTCCACCAGGTTCCCATTGCTCGCCTCAACCTTCGTGGATCTGTCTTTGTAACCTTTCTTTTCCTTTTTTAAATGGATGCTCTCCAACTGTATTGCAGTCATTTATGCGCTGGTCTCATCTCTCTCTAGTCAAAGGTCCCTAAGGACGGACAGTGAGTGTCACACAGTCTAAGCTCTGCAGCGCTCAATGCAGCCCTGCTCTGTAAATGTTTGCTCAGATAAAATGGAGCCCGAATTCAATCTGGCTTCTTGGTTGCAAGTCTAGGGAAGAGCTAAAAAGATATTTATCTCTTGAAAACAATTTAGCTTTAGCTGTAGATAGTGCCAGCTTCAATCCAAGGGCTGATTGAATGTAAATACTATATCCATAAGGAGGTTTAATTGAAAAACAGAGTGTGACCTCTTCCAGCAACACCACTGCGAACATTTTTTGTGGGGCTCCAGGAACATGAATTCAGCTTAACCTATTCACTTTGACAACATAAGATTTATTTAGTGTGTCACCCTTTATTCTGTTTTGATGGGTGGTACAGGCCTCCCTGAACTGTGATATTATGCACTTCTTAAACACATGTGGTACAGAGTGTCTGCAGCGGGGTCTTCAGATTGGATCAATTCCATCTCGGGGCCCAATTGAGGAATATTTTGATGTAAAAATCGATGCCTGTGGGCCAGAGTAATTTCGCCCTAAGAAACGATACTTGGGCCATGAAGCTCATTGCCAATTTGTAATGATATCATTATCCTACTGAGAAAAGGCCTGCATGCACCTTCCTAATGCCTGCCTTTGTAACTACGTTTAGCAGAATGGGCCTTTAAATCAATTGTTCTTCTCATTGCTACTTTAGCTATAGTGGCTGTGTGGAGAACTACTGATTTAATGTCACTTAAACTCTTCCAAATGAAAATGTAAGCTAGCTGAATTAAGGTATAACCTTGATTTGGTTTGCTTACATATCACCAGTTAAAATACATCTACTTTCTTGTTTGTTTCCAACCTTTATAATACACTTGACTCTGAATCTACTATCAAATTTTGTATCAAAGAAAATGTTTACCTTCCAAAAATTAAGTTAGGTTTAACACACACACACACACACACACACACACACACACACACACACACACACACACTTCTACTAGAGCCTTTTTTGTTTTAAATATATTAGAAATATATTGGGAATTATCTTGAGAATGTATACAAAGATGTACTGAGTAGGCATATATTGGTGTTGGGAAGGTATACTCAGACACATACAAAGAATATACATAGCAAGCCAAGCAAAGGCTATTTCTGAAGAGGTAGGATTGTAACTTTTATATAGTTTTTCACAGGTTCATGAATTACTTGTATAATTAAAATCCCATCTCTTGTAGGGCTGGGGATGTGGCTCAATAGCTGAAAGCGTTGTTTTCACAGAGGAGCCAGGTTTGGTTCCCAGCACCCACATGGTGGCTCACAGCCATCTGTTACTCCAGTTCCAGGGGATCTGACGCCCTCTTCTGGCCTCCATGGGCACTGCATGCATGTGGTGCACATACACACATGCAGACACACACATACATAATAAATACATCTTTAAAATTCCATCCTCTTGACAGGTGGACCCACTGTGTCATTGCTACTTACACTGATAGATGTGGAGGAAGGTCTCGCTGAGCTTGTTGGTGAACAGGGGCTCGGGAAGGTCCCGGAAGAACTGCTTCACCATGTCTGCCACGTCATAAGCAGACTGGTCTTCGTAGCTCACGTTCTCAGGGAAGCTCTCGTTCATTTGACGCAGAGCGTGGATTCGAGACTTCACTCCTGACTTGCGGAAAAGACCCACCTGAAATGAGTCACAAGGATGTGTAAGCCTGGTCTCCTTTTGCCTACAACTTCTTTCTTGGGGTTAGAATTCTGGATGTGAAGAGGAGGCCCAGGGCCAGGACTGGATGAGCTAGGAATCCATTCTACCTCCACAATTCTGAGTTTCCAGTGTAGCTACTTTAGGTAATAGTCAAGCATTGACCCCCCTCTCCTGTCAGATAGACATGGATAGTATCCCTCCCTACAGAGCTCCAGTGGAGACTTAATGTCCAGACACATGTGGATGTGCTTATGCGCTTTCCAATTTGTAAACTCTTGTAACAGCAGATGGTGTGATTTGACTCATTTTTGTTCAACAAGTATCCATACATTCTTCACCACCACCCCCCCACCAAGATAGAGTTTCTCTGTGTAGCCTTGGCTGTCCTGGAACTCGCTTTGTAGACCAGGCTGGCCTCGAACTCGCTGAGATCCGCCCATCTCTGCCTCCCAAGTGCTGAGATTAAAGGCATGTGCCACCACTGCCCAGTTAATACAAGGCATTTTTTATACTAGAAGTCATTAGTGAACAGAGCAGGAAAAAGCTCCTCTCCTTTAACATTTGAACTTTTGTCAGAGAATTCTGAAATATATATTTTTTCAATCTCTTCTAACAGGAGGTTTGGTCAAAATGTTGGAGAATAGAAGCATTTCAGAGAGGTAGGCATATCCCTCTGAGGACTGAGACTATGGGGAACAGGCTCCTAAAACAAAATATTATAAGCACACATTCTGAGTTCCTCATTTGATTTTCTTTCTTTGAAATACTTGGCACCTATAATGTGTCTTTCTCATATGCCTGGATCTTTACATGATCAGTTGGGGGTGTGTGTGACTGTTCCTGGGTGGCTTTTTATAGATAGTATCAGATGTGGGAAATATAAAAGGAATGGACTATTAAACAAGAAAAGAGACTGCATTTTTAACAAGTATGTAGAAGCCGCTTGGTAGAAATTCCAGTTCCTCTAGGGTCAGCACTTCATGAAATCAAAATATGTGCTCAGGGTTGTACTTAATGCTCAAAAGTGTGCTCCGCTTATCAACTGCATTGCTTTAAATCAGGTAGTTGCGTAAGAAATTGAGGCTGAGCTGTGCACTGAGTGAGGCTGGACCACTGCCGGCTGTGCTTGCGTGCTCAAGCACAGCTGTGCACCCTTCTGTAGAAGTAAACCTGTATCTTTTCTTTTTGCCTCGGCTAAAGTCTATGGATTATGAAGCTGTCTTCATAAGACCCCAGACCCATTTCTTATATCCCAGTGCAGCCCTTTCATCTTTAGCACTTAGACCCCTTGCTCCCTGATAAACATAGAATGCTAAGAATAGTAAAAAAAAAAATGCCTTTTGGACTTGTAAAAACATCTTAGGAACCCCACTACACCCAAGACTGGACCTGATAACCAGAACTCAGTGACATCACTCACTCAAGATCACCAGACAGTTCCAGAACCACAGGACACCCATTGGACAGTCTATAAGCAGAGATCAAGAGCAATGCTCTGCTCTGCACATCTGGAGAGATGCCACCTTGATCTGCCCTGTGGCTGGAGAGTCTTCTGCAGGATCCTGACCTTCGAATCAGAAACTTCTGTTAGAGACTGGACCTTACCTTCAGCTAAGATACATTGCACAGGTGAGCAACCTTGGGGGGATAGGCTTAGAACCATAGTTAGGAATTTATAGAGTGGGCCTTGTGTGATGAACCTCAGAATAATAAAATATAACTATGCATATCTACCTTCTAGGTCACCACACATAGCAATTAAGATACTAAAATGATAAGGACCTTAAGGTGGGCAAGTGAGGTGATCAGAGACCTTATGGTACAATGAGAATCCTGAGAGGAACCAGGAAAGGTCCAGATGTCTCTAGGAGCCCTCTAACCCAGACTTGCCCTATCCAAATCACAGCTGAGCTTTCCTTGGCTCAGATATATGAGCGCTGAGTTCTCAACACTTAGCCTTCCAGTTCCTGCTTACTGCTTTGAGAGCAAGGTGGAATGTTCCTGATGCGGGACAGGTGGGATTGGCCATTGCTCTCTCCCAGATACCTGGGGAAACACATGTATACTAACCCTGGTGTCTCTTGCTTGTTGCTCTAAATAAAGGTAACAGTATCATCACCATCATTATTTACAGGAACAAGGAGGGGGGGAAATCCAAGCCATTAGAGAGTTTGAACATGTCACCTGCATAGATCACAGGGGAAATTAAACACTGCTACACTGTCTGGTCATAAGAACAGAATTCTTAGGAATAGCTCTTTATCCCAGGGCTTATCACCGAATTCCACAGATCAAGATATTCAGGCAGATTGCTTTTTAATGTGCTGGTTACTTTGTTCCAAGTTTGCAGTGTCTAGAAAATGCCATCTTTAGCTATATTTGGATGATTCTCCACACCAAATCTAGAGAACATTTATTTTTCCTGGTTTGGCAAGTATTTCAAATTGCATCACAGTGCACAGGAAGAAAGCATTCATTGTCAGTAGGAAAAAAAAGAAGAAGAAGAAGAAATAAAGATAGGTAGCAGGTGCTTATTGAAGTGAGATCCAGCTTCGATTTGTTTACATCCTTGAGTCTGTGTAATTTTGGAAGCAGGCTCTGAACTGTGTACACCACACAGTGCCACACGGGTCTTCCCAAGATTGCAGCGCCCTGAGGGTGTATCCTTAAGCGTGACTCACAACTATTTATCCTCATTTAATTTTTCCCCCCTCCCAACAGAGAAGCATCAATCAGGGTCTATAAAAGGGGTACTTGTGTTGCTACCACCCAACTCAGTCCTTGGGCCTCGGGTGTCCTGCGGCTCTTTGGAAGTCTGCAAAACGTGTACACTCCAAATGCCTTCTTTGTATTTTTTCATTCCCAGGTTCTTTTCTTTGGGAAAGCATTGTGATTTCAATTATTACAAATCTGTCTGTAGGCTCTGAGAGGCCTCTTCTAGCTCCGAGCATACAGGCTGTCTGGAGGGTCGTAGGGAACTGATTCATTCTGCTTTAGAGTCCAGCAGAGACTCCCTGCTCTGTCCTCACCTTCCAGGGGATGTGGGAAATACCCCTGGGTTCCGGGAGATTTGTTGGAAGCCTAGAGGAAAAGCTGCTTTCCTACGCTTAGAGGCAAAGTGGCTTCAAAAACCCCAGATCAGGTTCTAGGTACAGTAGCTAAGAATGACCCAAGAAGTGCAGCCTTCAAGAAGACACCAGGGAGCTGATGAATGAACAAGCCAGGAATTCTTGATGTCTGAGGACTGCGGTTTCTGTTAATGGCAGTCAGCAGTAGCTGGACACAGTGAGAAGGCTAGCCTCCTGAAGGTGTAGTTCTGAGCCAAGGGGAGGGCATCTCCTATCTGGCTGTGAAGGTCAGCTAAATGCCAATAGTCTCCCATGCAAGGATAAATTTGCATTATGGATCTAAGATCCTGTGTTCTAAGTTCTAAGAAAAAAGCAGAAAGTGGGTTTTGTTTTTTGTTTTTTTTTGTTTTTTTTGGAACATGCCTGCTGTTGAGAGGCGACCCAAGACTTTCAGGTCCTTATGAGTGAGATCCAAGGAGGGCGACATGTCTTCCACTTACTTCTATGCCTGTCACGAGTGGGTGGGAAACCTGGGTAGCCTTACAGGGACCCAGAGTTTGTTGAAGGCTCCGTTGTCGGTTTTGAGATTCTCAAAAGTATGTGAGCAAGGAGGGGCTGGAGAGATGGCTCAGCGGTTAAGAGCACTGGCTGCTCTTGCAGAGGACCTGGGTTCAGTTCCCAGCACCCACATGGCAGCTCACAACCACCTGTAACTCCACTTCCAGGGGATCTGAGGCCCCCTTCTGGCCTGTGTGGCCATCAGGCATGTGCATAGTGCACATATACACTACACGCAGGCAAAACAGTCATACATATAAGATTAAAAATGACTAAATCTTTTGAAAAATGGAAAAAAAAACAGAACAAGGAATCCTACATTTTTATTTTGTACTGGGTTCCAGAGATTACACAGCAGGCTTGCTCTTTACCTGCCTTCTTCAGCACATCTCCAGTACCCTCTTTAGGAGGTAGACGGTGCTGAGCTGTGAAAACCCACTGCACAAGCATCTCTTGTCTGTGAGCTCCCCACTAAATGACAGAAGGACAAGGGCTGAGTGTCCCTTTGGGTTACGTTCATTCTTTTTCTCTAAACCCAGCTACCTAACAGCCAGGGCTCCAGGAGTAGCTGATGTAGAGGGCCCCAGATCGTTCTTTATCGTTGCTCAGGTAGCCAGCTGATAACGTGATGAGCAGGTGGCAAGGTAGAGAACACTTCCACTGAAAGCAAGGTCTCTTCCCAGAATTAGTAGGCTTTTAAATCTTGTGGCTCCATTAAAAGGAGTGGCTAGGCGTTGAGTGCTGCATTAGAATTCAAATTCATCTAAATAGTCTTAAGTTTCCTCCTTGGCATCCTGTTGATGCTAATCCTTGTAGGGCTTAATGATGTTTATCAGGACTTTCATTTCCTCTTCTTTAGAAATGGGCTCAGCTAATGAAGAAAGGTTGGCTTTATTCAGAAAGAGAGAGTCATAAGTAGGAGTATGTGATAGGCAGTGATTCTGTGCAGTGTTGGCTTAGCCTTTCGATGCAGGAGCCAAAGATAACCCATGCTGCAGTGGATGGGTGGTTTAGGACAGCCAGGAAAGCTCACACGATAAGGCGAGGCTAGTCCCCCAGGCCACCATGTCTGAATACAAATGGCGGACAATGGAAGGCTAACCTTCTTCATTTCATCTGAAGCCACCTGACAATGGATATGCTGCACTTGCACTGGGGAGGGAGAGACAGAAAGTGCTGGCAATGCTTCATGGTCCTGTGCTTTGACAGCCTTCTGATGAGGGCTGACATTCCAGGCGATTCTTAAGCATTCAGGAAGGGACCACACCAATCGCAGGTGGCCTCCCACTCAGTGTTCAATGCCACAGCCTCAAGGCAGTCTCAGATGATGGTTCTCATAGAATGTGGCTTATAAGAAAGATGTTTGGGGGACATTTTGGTCTTCCACAGTCCCGGATTGAGAGTGCGAGGCTCTGTGCAGAGGTGAATCTTGTCAATTCCAATGAGATACCACTGGCAAAGAAGGACCATCTGCTTCCCCTCCCGTTTCTAGCCCTGCCGCCTGCTCTTTGGGTTCTTTAACTTTCATGTGCACTAGATCTCCAGGGCTGTCTTCCCACCCTGCCTGATTCTCTTGGCTTCTTCCTGCTTCTCTAGCTTTCTTTGGTTCTGCTCTTCTGTCACCGCTCTGCCACATGGAGGCACTGTCTGTGTGCTCCCCTGTATGTGACATGCCGAGGGAAGGCCACACACAAGGCAGGGACATTGCAGGGCTAAGGTGGACAGTAGCTACGTCCCTTCAGACATCCTACAGCTACTTTCTCGTGACTGAGTCAAGAGAAGCATGGCCTTTCCCGGTGGGCTGCATTGCTCAGCAGTGTCCATTTCCTTGACAAAGACTTTTCCCAACAAAGCTCTGTACACAGCTTTTCCACCATGTGATTCTTTGAGACTGATGCTGAGGAGAAGCCAGTAGTAGGGCTAAGAGGGCTGTATCCCCCATTTTCCTTTCTTCCTACGATCTTATGTTCTCTCCACAATTTTGGCTTCAGAAGGGAGATGGAGCCAATCACAGGGGTGATTTCAGTGCAGACATCACGGTGGCATTACATTTTATTATTTATATCCAAACTGGTTCAAGAAAGAACATGACTTACAGTGATCGACAAAAGGTTCCTTGAAAGATATCAGAAAGGAAAAATAAAAATGAAAAAGGGGTAACTGCAGCTGGGCAGGAGGCTGCGAGGAGTTTGTGACCCCAAGAGAAGAGGTACCGACGTTTAGGACAGACAGAATATGCATTTGGCTCTGAGCTCTCCAGCAGGCGGTACATAGAGGAAATCACACCCAGTTAGATGAACTTGGAGTTTACAATACAAAACTCAGGCCAGTGGGCCAAAAGAAACACATGGTTCTCAAGTACTGAAGCCCGGGGCCGAGGGGGCTCTTCCTCTCATTCTCACGGAGAGGGCACTAGAGGACATGATGGACAATGCAGTCAACCACATCTTGACAGTGGATTTATCAATGAGGGTTGTAGTGGGGGGCAGGGTCACACCCAAGTCCAGCGGGGAAAAGCCCAATAATGCAATGGCTGAAACAGTGAAAAGTGAAGTTAGGTTTGGGAGATGTTGGCCTCACAGTGGAGACCTGGGTGTGGACATGCCTCGGATAGGTGTGGGGAAAAGAGGCAAGGAGAACAGAACGCAGTACATTTGCTGGAAACACAAGTTAGTACTGGGGACCCGATTGTGGTGTTCCTGAGCGTATGTCGTTTGCCTTGTGAGTGATTTTGCTGGCCATGCCTTGGGTGCACACAGTCTTTTAGATCTCAGGAAGGGACAGAGTTAAGAACTCTGAGAGAACTATGAAAAATTTGAGTCTTGTGTACACTTTTACAAAAACTGAGAGACCTGGGCGCAAAGTGTGTTTGCACCCAAAGCCAGAAAACAGGATCTTGGATATGTACCAACAAACCAACCAAATGTAACTGGGGACATAAAGTTGTATCAGAGGGAATGGCTGTAAAACTTTTGCCATTGGAAAAGAGGTCTGAGTGTTTTCTCAGTAAACCGCCTATAGGAAGTTAACTCTGATTATAAATGTGGATTCATGGTAGAACTGCTACTGAAAAAAAATTCCAGGTCAATAACCAGGTTCATTGGCTCGCTCTACTAAGATGCAACAATACATGCCAGACACTTTACGCTGAAAACAAAAACAGCCAACCACCCAAATGTCCCAAGCAGTAGCCACCTGCCCTGTACTATGACATAAAAAAATATGCAAACTGGCCATCTGCATGTTCTCTGGCTAGGACAAGGGCGAGCGCCAGGTAGGTCAACCCAAGATGCTTGCAAACTGGCATTCACTTCATCAAGATGTCATTGTGATTTTAAGTTCGGTGTGTTTTGATATCGTTACAAGGGTCAGAGCCAAGATCTCTGAGTTCATGGAGCATAGTCCCATCCCGCCCGCTGAGCCCAAGGCAAGGGCAAATCAACAAAGCCTGACCCACAAGGCTGCTGTGGGTTTCCCTGTGCAGTGAACGAGGGAGGCTGGAAGCACCCTTGCTCAAGGGGCAGTCTGTGAAGCGCCAGTGAGGTTTTCTTTTGGGGCCTGAGTATGGAAGGGAGGAATGGATGGGAATTTATAAACTATGGGATGGATCTCATTCTGTGCTTGGGTAGAGCCCACCATTATGATGATCCTCAAACTCTCCTCAGGCTGAAGACAGTCTGAGTGTCTCCTTCCTGTGACCCTTTCCCATGCCCTCTCAGGCAAAGGGCTGTTGGATTCAGCTAAAATGGCTTTCATATTTTACTTGTGAATTTTGAAAAAGAAAAATGTAAATAAATCTGTTTTGCTCACTGTGCTGCTTTGAGAAGTTAATAAAGGGAGACACAGACTTAATTCTGGTTCTTTTCTCTTCTTTCTTCCAGAAACTACGTAATTGATAAAAGAATGCTGTGGGGTGAATAATGGCATTGGGGTAGCAATTGAAAATGTAGTGCAGTCCACTGCTTGTGTGCCAATTTCAAGGGAGTGTAAACTAGACACAATAGATACACGTTATTACCGTCAGCTTCTTTTGGTTACACAGTAGCCAAGTAGCCAAGGAGAGACCATTGTCCAAAGCCAGACAGGGATGTCACCTGGCCATATTAAACCGTGGCATTGAGGACATTTAGTGCCATTTACTTTTGGTGAGGAATGCCTTGTACTGGATAGGCCCGACTCGGTCTGCCATCCCCTCACCCCAAGCCCATGTTTGAGATTTACCACTCTACCTGATCCAGACAGTTGCTACGTAGATACCTCAGTGCTTGTTGAATGCTCTGAGGCAGGGGCTGTCCTGTTCTCTGGACATGGACTATGAGAGGAACACCGAAGACAGCCTTGTCTCTGTAGTCAGGAACCTTCATCCTCTTCATGAACTTCGGAACGGACCTGGAATTCACAGAAACCAGGTCATGCAAGGTCCCTGGGGCGCACCGTGCTGAGAGGCTGTGGAAGCAAGCAAGAGGGAGGCCAAGCTCCAGTTGGAATACCTCAGAGGCAAAGGCAGAGTTCAGCCTTTCTCTACATCAGTCAGAGTCTATGGTGCTCTACACGCGGCTCTTGCCTACATGCTAAACAGCATGATTCACATTAGCAAATTGTCTTTGCAGCTCTGTTTTCAATTCGGGGGTGATGGGCAATATTCCAATTTAATTGTGACTGAAACAGCTCTCTTGTGACGAACACTTAAAACTCCCCCAAACGGAACAAAACAAAATGTATGTAGAACTTACAAGAGGAAGAATATATCTGATTGGGGTTGAAGAAACTGAAGGAGGAAAAAGACGAACTGTATTTTCTTGGCTATGTCTTTAGTTTTCTAGAGCTAGCTCTACATTCTAAAGAGAATTTTAACACGCATATATATATATATATATATATATTATGTTCAAGGCACATGTATATTGATTTCATCACACAATTTATAACCTTTGAAAACATTTTTATAAACACAACATTGATTCTTTTATACATATTATATGATATAGTGCTTTATGGTTTTCAAATTCACGCACTCATTCATGACAGTAAATCTGCATACACTATTGATTTTATCAGCTCCCTAATTCCAAAGGCGTACTGCAAAATCTCACTTTTACTTGCCAATGGAAGCAGAAACGTGCTTGAAGAATTAGTGGATCAGTGCTGTAAGGGGTGGGCTCTGCACCCGGCCACGAGGACCAGTGACAGATGTCTCCCCACAAACTGCCAGCCATATTTTGTGGCAGGTTCATTTCTAATTCCTCTGTTCACCATTTATCATCATTTGTCACCATTTGCTGGCCTTGCTTCTTTCTCAGAACCCAACTTCCTTCTCTGGAAACTACCCAGGAGCTACAAAGAAAGCAATCTTCTTTCCCGCGTGCTTCTTCGTCGGGCCTAGCCCGGCTGCCCAGAGGGCAGACGACAAGCAAAAGTCTCCGTGATTTCCAGGAAAGGGAAGTATAGATGGTGCTTGGTTCTCCAGACACCAGGATATAAACGCTGGAGGCTTTTTTGCAACGGCACAATTAGCTCTGAGCGTGTGATCGCCTGTGAACATGCTACATACCAGGTCCAGCCGTGCTTGTTAGACATGGAGTACTTCTCCATGATGGCCGTGAGGCGAAGCAACGAGAAGCGCTGGAGCAGGTTCAGCTGGGCTGCCGTCTGGCTGCTGATGTGTGGGGTGGCTGGGGACGGCTGCGGCTGGTGTGAGAGGTGGAAGCTGCTCCATCGCAGTCGCCTGGAACACAGAAGGCTGTCAGTCACCCAGTCCAGGGTAACCGGAAAGCTGCAGCCAGCCTAGCCCTCAGAACCAAGGAGGTTCTGAGCCAAAAACATCACAGAGCAAAAGGAACAAAAACAGAGCGGTGAACTTGACAGCTTGTATAAACCCAGAATGTTGATTATTTCATTTAAAAGTAGGAAACGCTGTACAACCAATGTGGGATTTAAATAAGTAATATAATCCTTAAAAAAAAACTTTGCTTATTTTCAAATTCATTTCCAAAGTGTCCAGCTGGCAGCTAAACCAGGTACATGTGTGCCGGAAGCAAAGACCTGTATTTTGAGATCTGCATTTTGTTTACCGCCAAGTTCACAAGTACGATATTCACCTTTGCAGGCAAGTTCTGGACCTAGGACGTTAGCCTAGTGAGACCTGCAGGCTCCAAGCTTTTAGAAAACATTAGCATTTTCCTTTGTTATTCAACAATCACAGACCCTCAATATTTACCTATCAGCTACGGCTGTCTCCAGGCCTGAATTCCAGCAGACCTGACACACCTCCCCTCCCCCTTGCCCGTTTGCTATATAACAGCTTCTGAGAAATAATAAACTCGATGGTTTGATCAGAAATACTGTCTTGCCATCATTCTTCGTGTCT
>PVIU01006429.1:79466-94008 GCA_004026605.1 Ondatra zibethicus
GTGTGTGTGTGTGTGTGTGTGTGTGTGTGTGTGTGTGTGTGTGTGTATGTGTGTGTGTGTGCCTGGATGTGTGAGTAAGTGAAAGACAACAGAAAGGGACAGAGAGACAGATGGAGACAGAGACATAGAAGAGATAGTGAAACAAGGAGACAGGCACATAAAACAGAGAGGAATGGGGGGGAGAATACACGGGGGAGATTCTCAAACACAGAGGTTGTACAGCATTTTCTACTTTTTATGCCTGCTTCTCACTGACCTTTGTGGTAGAGCTGGCATCTAAAGGTGACAGGCACAGATGACATACCCCTGAGTCCTACAATACACCACTGCCTCAATTGGAACCCAGGTGGCGCACAGGGATGGCAGGAGTTAGAGCCCTCGGTTCGTTTCCCAGGACGCTTCTGCACACCAGTTTTGCCTGCTGTCTGAACTGTAACTGGAGCAGCAGGGAGCAGGCACAAAGCATAAATATGCCTTAGATCTCATAGAATTAAAAATAAAACTTGCGCACAGGGACTGGGCCACAGTTGTCTGTGATCCTCCACCTACAGTGCTTGTTTAGCTTTCCCTTGAACAAAACTAAGTTTGAAACAAAGGACAGACAAAGAAATGGATGTATACTGACATGGATTTGGTCTCTCTGTCTGTAAAAACAACTCTGTTGAAATAATTCTTAACCATGTGTGTGCTTAGAATAGCCCTAGGCAATTGCACAAACAGGCTGTCCATCTGTGTTAAGGGAATAACCAAAGAGGCTGAAGAGATGGCTCAGTAGCTAAAAGCACTGACTGCCCTTGCAGAGGACCTGGGTTCGGTTCCCAGCACCCACCTAGCAACTTACAGCCATCTGTAACTCCAGTTCCAGGGAATCTGGTGCCCTCTTCTGATCTCTGAGGGTTCTGCACACACATGGTGTACACACACACACACACACACACACACACACACACACACACACACACACACACACACACAGTAATAAAAAGAAACAAAACCAAAAAACACAGCTACCACAACACAGAAGATTCATAACTTCATAACAGCGTGTGACCCACCTGTTTGGCCTGGTCAGAGAGGCCCCCACACCAGAGTCCCTTCTTTCTTTGACCCCGGCAGCTTCCGATTCATTCAGAGAAGTTCCATCCCTTTCCACGTCACTGGGTGTCGTCTGACCTGAGACTGAGTTGCCTTCAAAATCTAAAGTGATCTGGTTGGGAGATGGAAACGGGGATAAACCAGGCTCCCCTGCCAGCACATCGTGACTTTGCAGTTCAGGTAAGATATCTTTTGACCAGTCATCCACCACCTCTTGGATGCCGTTGACATGCTGCAAAATGTCATCCAGCTGTGGGAGGAAGCCATCTTTCTCCAAGTCCAAGAGATCTCCTGTGCTGGCATACAGATGTGAGCCGGGGACATTGTCATAGATACTAACCCGACTGGCTCGGTGGCAGGATGCCACGAGCCTGGGTTCCCTCATGCCTGGGCCCTGTTGTCTGCCCAGGGAGATGCCTCCGGTCCTCCAGTTAATCCCATTGCTGTTGTCTGAGGGTGACAAGCTTTCTATAGAAAGTGCCTTGGGGAACGTTCCTGGTTTGTGATCCTTGGGGATATGGACCACCAAGTTCTCTTGGGAATGAAACCCATGCATGTGGTTTTGGTCCCCTGTATCTGGTGGCGCTGTCCCTGCCAGCACATCCAGGTCCTCCAGGTACATGCCCCCACGCTTGTTGGCCTCATGGTGGCACTTGCGCTCCTTCACACATGGAGTGCTCACTCGGCTGCTGTTCTCCAAGGGGCTGCTCTCACCACTTGACTTACTGGAGCATGGAAGCACTTTCCTGCAGGCAGCTGGAGGCGAGGTCTGCACATCCCCATTGGGTATCGGGATGTACTGCATGGCCTTAAAGGACTCTGGCTCCTGCTGTAGCACAGGCCCACTGATGACCAGGCCACCTGTCCGCCCTGACCCCTTATGCCTCCCGTGTGCTCCCTTAGCTCGAAGGGTATCCATGCGTTTCAAAAACGACTTGGCTCTGGCCCTGGTGGGTTTCTCATTCTTGGGGTGGGAAGGGTAGCTGAGACTGTCTCGGGGAGACTGTGGGAGGCCGCTGCCAACCAGGGTGCCCTCTAGCACTAGCGGGCTGTCGGCACAGCGATGCCCTGAGTGGCTGCGGCTGTCGCTGCCCCCGCTGCTTTCGCTGTGAATGGAGCAGACCTCGGGTTCACTCAGATCCGTGAGCACACTCTCGCTGCTGGTCGTGTTTCTCATCCTAGGGCCTCCTGGAGACCCGTTTCTGTCTGCCCCTGGGAACAGCGTGTGCAGGTCATCCACACGGGACCACCTGCGGCTGGTTCTCTGGAAAGTCCATTTGTTGCTGATGCACAGATCTTCCTCATCTGAGTCGTCACCCTGCAAAAAAGATAAGGGAAAACGCTCATGTCCACAGATCATGGCCGCATGGTGCTCCCATTATGCTCCCTCTGTCTTTCCATATACGTTTGTATATAAAATATGTGTGAAATACATAAAACTTTCATCCACACACACATACATACATATACATAAATACATATACAATTTTATTTTCCAATACTTCCTTTGTTTCTAGGGAGTTTTCCCTTCTGGTTACTGAGTGTGCAGGCACCGTCTGATCAGACAGTGGAGCCACTGGTGGGCAGTAGCCTTTCCACAGTAGGTAGGCACCACTAACACAGGGCACTTCTTTCCTCTCCAAACACCTCTCAGCTGAGTTCCAGGGCCACTATTTACAGCTCTCCTCTGAACCTCGGCCTCACTCCACCTGGAAAGTGACAATCCTTACCTTAGTCCCTAAAATCCTCAATCCTTGTCATTTCTTTCTTATAAGAGTCACCAGTGAAATCACGGGCTGTCCTCTGAAAAGCAGTGAAGTCGGCACCAATTTAAGCTCACACTCGAAGAAAGTCCCACCCAGCTGCTCTGGCGACCAGGCTCCTCGGGTTGAATGAACTTGGATCATAGTGCCTTCGGCTGCGCACACCTTCCAGTTGCTGTGGTTGCAAAGTTTTGCATTCTGCATGCCACACACTTACCTATCTGTTTCTTGATGGAATTTGCAGCCTGTGACACACAGAAGCCTTCCCTGAGGCTAGCTGTGTCCCTGTTTGTTTTTGTAGATCCCTTGGGCCCAGAAATCATTTACTTCCCCATATGAAGGAGACATCGGCTCCCAGCCCTCCTTACCATGGTTTTCACTAAGACCCAACTTGGAACCGTTTTTCAGATCAAATTCCCAGGTTTGTCTTCACTCTCGTTGCCTTACTTGGGGCCCTTAACACCACTCTCTGGATGTATTCTAGGAAAAAAACCTGGCTAGAATCCTGATCTCTAGAATGTTTCCCGTCTCACCAGCTTCTCAGAGTGTGATCCATTCACTCAGCTCAGAAGCCTCCAGCCTGAGAGCCTGCTCTCAGCTGTAAGGAACAGGGCCTGAGTTTATTCACTTTGCTCGTAGTTAGATCCCCCCGGACACCACGCCTGTAAGAATCGTTTAATTCTTGTTGTTCATTGCACCTATCTTCCTTTGGCATCTGGTTAAAAGCCCTGGCTCCGAGTGACCGTGGTACCACAAGCCTCTCACCTCCTCTGAAGGAACTTCCCATCACCAGTCAGGCTGAAAATAGGTTCTGACTCACAGGCTTTCCTCAGGGGATTAAACAAGGCTGTGCATTTAGCAGTGGGGTCCTGTTCTTTTCAATGTTTGCGCCAGTGTTTGTCTATCTTTTCACTCATCTGACACCCACCTTAGCTCCCCTAACCTCCCAATATGTTGTTTAAGGCCAAACACAGATTTGCAGTCAATGATCAGTGGACCCTCTTCATAGAAGGCTTAACTCACACAAGGCCAATTGGACTCAATTGCAATATTCAAGCGTAAGGCGGAAGAAGCTACAAAGTCAAAAGCACTTCTAAGAATTGTATGGCGGTTCCACCATGGTGGGAAGATTTAGCTTTGTTTTTTAAAGGACAAATTTGTGAAACGTTTTGGTGAAATAAATTGAAAAATTAAACTCTGTGTACACACGGAGCTAGGAAATCTTGAAATGTACTTTCTGATATTTTCTAGTTCCTTTCATGATTTTTATCATAAACAACAACAAGAAAACATCAGAGCTGTTGATGCATAAGTCACCACACAGCTGAGGCTCAACTTACTGGATTTCATAGCACATTTTTGGGAGCTTGTGAAAAGATGACAAAATTTTAGGGTAGGCAAATGAAGGAGCCACTACCTTTAAAGAAATAAAAATGTTTAAAAATAGAAGCTATAATATTTAATGTTGGTTCCAACTATTCTCTCTCTACCCCTACCTCTCTCTCTCTAGTTACTAACACTAGAAAACCACATACAAGTTGGATAAGATCTCCTTTATTAAGGTTAAGAAATGATGCCAAGCCAGGCTCTGAGGACTGGAGCCAGAGAGCTGGTCCCTTCTAGAGGGCTCAAATTGCTTATTATCCCAGTCTTAGCCCACAACCCAATCAAGGCATCTGACAAAATGGCGGACTCCTTGAGAAAGAAGAACCGTAGAAGGATATTCTGTGGCAATTAAGTTCCAAAGCAAGCAAACAAAACCAAAGGGGAGGGAGGGGGAGGGAGAGCTAAGCCAAGCAAAATGAAAACGGCACCTATTACTCATTAGCACCCAGGGCAGAGAACAGTCTAAGGTAACCTCACGCTGCGTCTTTAAAACTGCTGATGGGGACTGGGGGTGAAAACGGTGTTTGCCAGCACTGCAGAGAAGATGCAGCCGTACTACACACACGCACAAAGTGTTATACTGTCCACCTTCGTTCACTCTTGTTTGTTCCCAATCCAAAATAGTCAGTGCTAACATGCTCCAAAATCCAAACATTTGCAAGCACCAACATGATGTTGCAGATAAAAATTTTCACACCTGGACTTCTGTAATGGGTTGTAGTTAAAAAAAAAAAAAAGAAGCAAACACATTAAAACTGTACACAATTGCCCTGAGGTCATATGCACAAGACATTCTTTCCATGTTTATGAACTATCAATTAATTTCATGCTTAGATTTTGCTCTCATCCCCATATAAGATAGATATTACATATAATACAATATACATATGTCACACATACACATATAAAACATATACATTATGCATATGCAAATATCAATGTTCTGGAAATATCTAAATATAAATCACTGCTAGTCCAATCATTTTGGATAAGGAATATTCAACCCGTAGTCTGGGTTAGTCTATTCATATCTAAAAAATGTGGAGCATGAATTCACAAATTTATTTAATAATGTGCCACATAGCTCTGACCTACAATGTGTTAAAAACAAACAAACATTGTTCCAAAGTGTAAGTTTCCTTCACATGCTTGGGACGATGTCAAGTATCAGGAATGAGGCAGTCCGTAGCAGGATTGGTAGTATACTGACTGTTTAAGAGATTATCACATAGCAGCCAGGCGGTGGTGGCGCACGCCTTTAATTCTAGCACGCGATAGGCAGAGACAGGTGGATCTCTGTGAGTTCGAGGCTAGCCTGGTCTACAAGAGCTCGTTCCAGGACTGGCTCCAAAGCTACAGAGAAACCCTGTCTCGAAGAAACCAAAAAAAAAAAAAAAATTACATTGCACTGGTTGGTCCTTTCTTTGGACTAGAAACAGATAGTTTGTGCTTATCTAGAATCGTGACATGGAGCTCTAGAGAGCTGAACATGTCTATAGGGAAAAAGGGCATCTCAAACTGACTTGATTCTCCAGTCGGAATGGTTTAGCATACTACAGAAACACTGTGGACACAGAGCGTCAGAATTTCAGCAAGTCAGCAGATAAGTCTGGTAGGATGCTGTTGGGAAGAGGTGGCTAACTGTGCTGGATGCTGAGAGGGTTTGTGAGTAAGTGGAAATGGGTCACACCACTGAGACATGATCAAAAGCGAGGGAGCAGCTGAAGAAGGGATTTCTGGAGGCATGCCCTAAGGTCATGCCCGCTTTAAGCATAGTGTTAAAAACAGGGAGAATTCATGCTTTTAAAACTCAAGGGGGGGGGGGGACTGGAGAGATGGCTCAGAGGTTAAGAGCATTGCCTGTTCTTCCAAAGGTCCTGAGTTCAATTCCCAGCAACCATATGGTGGCTCACAACCATCTGTAATGAGGTCTGGTGCCCTCTTCTGGCCTTCAGGCATATACATAGACAGAATATTGTATAAATAATAAATAAATATTAAAAAAAAAACTCAAAGAGGGCATGAGGTCATGCCCGAAGGATCTTAAGTTGGGAACCTCTTTAGGAATCAGTTTTCTCCATCACAATATAAAAGGCAACAGAACATATATAATATGCATACGTATATAGCTGTATACGTTAGTTCATAAACAGAACTAAATGCAACTATATGTGACAAAGCTATTTAAACTTCAAAGTGATAGAACCGATTACCACAGTCAGAGACCCAGGGTGAGTACTGCTCCCATACACCAAATTTGAGGTCTACACATGGTGAATCTTTTGGAGGCTAACAAGACAATACAAACAGAAAGTTGTATGCCATGAAACTTGGCTTCATACAGTTGAAGACAGTTCAGTTGTTCAATGTTCAGGATCATACTTAAAACGACAAGAGTTAAAGTTCCAGCACCCAGAGACATCCACATATAGGTCGCTTTATGCACAAAGTTGCTGAAAATATTGCAGAAAATCAGCTGCAAATTCTGAACAATGGTACAGGTGCAAACAAATGCATCTCATGTAAGACTTGGGCCCATCTCTGATATACCTTTTAGTATGCATAAATATTCAAAACTCTGAAAAGAAATCAAATCTAAACAACTTTCTTCGGTAGCATTTTGGGTAAGGAGTAAGGGGCCTGGGACTGAAGGATGTCCTGCGAAGAAGCTGAAATTGCATGATGTACAATTCTATCCTTTTCAAAGTGACTGATTTATTCTTACTTTATGTATATGAGTGTTTCGTCTGCATGTATGTATGAACACTGCATGTGTCTGGTGCCAGTGGAGGAAAGAAGAGGACCTCAGGTCTTGAGTTTACCTGCTATAATCCACAGCGTATCATGTGTGACCCACTATTTTCCACAGACACTTCATAAATCTGTAGCCTCATAACTGCAGGATATGGCTAATGGCAAAACACAGACTTTGAAAATACAGCACTACTTGACTTCATTTTGAATGGTAACTATTTGAAGGAATAGCCTAAGCTTTGAAACAATGCTAAAACCTCATTCCACTGTTGAGCATAAGGCTAATTTCTTTAGGATGGCTGATATAGAACAACACAAGAAAGATTTTCCATGTCTGGCATTCCCTTTGAGTACTGTGGCCAACTAGCTTAACTAGATTACAAACGCAAAGCTTAGACATATTAAACACCTTATAGACTTGGTGTTGTTCACAGTGGGCACACGGCATTTAACACGGGAGCTAGATTTCTGCTATTAATATAGATGAAAAAGAAGTTACCAGCATCATAATGCATATTTATCATGCATACTTTCTGTAAACTGTGTGCACTTTTCTCATTTTAGCCCATTTTCCATTTTATATTTCTTAATACCCAGTCTACTTTTTTATATTCGAAGGCAACTTTGTGCTGATTATATCTAATACTAAAAACATTTATTCTTATATTTTCTGCTTATTTCTTAAAATTCATATGTCTGATAACTCATTTGTATTAAAATTTACAAAAATGTCAGTGTTTTCTGGCAGAGGAAATAAAACATACAGTTCATCACACAGGCACTTGAGGAAATTTGTTCCAGATACGCTATCTGTGAAAGGTCAGCTATAAGTAGTTTAGGCTCACAGGCCATGTGGTCTCTGTTGGAGAATCTGTTCCACTCTGCTGGGTGTGACTGTCTTCTAATAAAACTTTATTTATAAAAACAGAAGCAGCAGCTTGCCAGCCTGTGCCCTAGAAGGCAGAGCAGAGGGTTTGCTGTGGTGAGAAAGAAAAGGCTTCTCCCGAGAAAAGCAGTAGCTTCAAGCTTACCAGCCATTTTTTTTTATAAGAGGACTTTTGGATTTAGAGTTTGCCCCGCTTAGGGAATTGTGGGGGATGCTCTCAGAAGGGGATCCTGTAGTGACTGGGTGGGAGGCTGGAAAACACCGCAGAAGACCCTTCCCACCTCAGAGGATGCTAAGACATCCACATGTTATCTGCAAGTCACGTCTGTTGACATTCTCCCGCCTCTGGGACGGTGGCCCCAGTGTTCATTTCCTCTTCCTTGCCTCTACTGCTTACAGGTGCCAGGAAGGGCTGTGTTTGGTAGGAGACATGGGGCATGGAAGTCAATGTCCCAGGGGTGAGGGTGGAAACTGGGCCCCTTGTCACAGTTGCAGGAACTCAGTAATGCCCTTGGCATCCAGGTGGGGAGGTTCTGGCCCGAAGGTTTTACTCATGGTTTCTGTGTGGCTTTCCACCGTTGGTCATGATTTAGAGTCTTACTAAAGTGCTAACTTGAATGGGCACCTTCTTCTGGAGAACTCGTTCCCTCACAGGCCACCAGGGCCATTCAATGTCATGATGATGCTTGCATGGATTGGTCCGTAGTAACATTTGTCCAAGAACAGGGAACTTGGCTTTGCCTTGTTTTTAGTTTGGATAAGCCTCCTGTGTTTGGCTTTTTTTCTAAATGAGAACATTCTTTACTAAAATTACATATTCCTTAGGCATGGATGCCACTGGAAACTGAGAAACGGGTTTTTTTTTTTTATAAAAACAAAACCAAACAGGTTAGGGGAGCCACACAAATCTGCAGCTGGGACAGGAGAATAATCCACAGTTGTACAGACATTTAGAAGCTCAAGATGTGGCTTTCATTAACGTGGTTGGTGGGCAGGCTTAGGAACCAGTCCAATTGCTGTAGAGTCCCCATTTTAGAAACGCCTTTCATTAGGGTTCTGGTGAGTCTGTAGCTAAGGTACTTAGTGAGGTCAAGAGCCTGCCACATGAGGGCAGGTGCCATGTGACAAGTACATAAACAGAACAGACAGCAAGCCAAATAGGAACCCATCTTCAGTCCTTCATTTGTTTGCGGACTTCCATTTTCATCCCTTGGCTCAGCTCATTGAATCTTCAGAATTAATTTCCATAGACAAGCACAATAAACTGTGGACCTTTGTACTGATGGCAAGACACACATCCGTGGTAAGAACAGTGCACTGCCTGTATGGCTTAGGCCAGACTGACATGCATTTAGGGCCCAGAATAATTCCAAAACTCTTCGAAAAGGTGAAGAAGTGGTTGGGTTCAAATCTCATCCCTGCTTTTTGTGTGTGTGGTTCTGGGGCAACTGACTGAACTGTTGAGTTTGTTCATCTTTAACATGGAGCACAGGGCCTTCCAGAGAGGTCCCATGCCAGTATTAGCTAGCCACCCTGGCTGCCATGCAAGCCCACAGAGCCTTCCCATGGTCCAACCACCTCCAAGGGAGAAGTGTGGCCATGGATGGTTGAGGTATGTATGGACCATACAATTCAAGTCAATGACTCTTGCCGATTGAAGATGAAGTTTCATAGATTTCTTGAAAAGAGGGCAGCCACGGGACACTGTTGTCTCAGCCCCTTGATTCTTGTTGCCACTCACTTTCTATCTGTGTCCAAAGCTGGCAGGAGCTCCATGGGCACTGGATTCTCGAGTCTCTCCCTCCCCCTCTCTCTCATATCATTTGGCCGAGTCCCAGTTTCTATTCAAAAAAGTGTTTTTGTTTGGTTATAAAATGAAGGTCCAGCCTACAGTTTATGTCAGGGCTGGATCTCAGAACGGGATACTGCCACCCAGCATGGTAGCCAGGATTGAGACTGACAAGTGAAGGGAGACCACGTGCTGGAATGTTTTTATTTGAAAACTCAGTCTACGAGTCTTTAATTTGCAATTTTATTCACGTGCACGTATTTGTGAGGCCTCCTTGACTAAGTGGGGAAGCGAATGGGCGTGCACCACTGCAGCTAACACAAGAAATGTCCCAAGCATGCCAGAATACCGAGGTAACTAATTGAGAGAGCGGCTTTTGTGTAGGCTGCACAGAGAGCCCGGAGAATGTCTTCATGGCTCTCTTGCCTGAGGGGTCTGAAAAGCAGGTGATAGCAAAAATCCCATCACTTCACATCGCGGGAAACAACGCATGCCATTAGTTTTTGACAGTCTCTTTTGTGAGAGATCTGCACAGGCCACCTAAGGACCCTTGTTTTAGACTCACAAGAAGGGCTGTATGCAGTTTAAGAAGCACTGTGTGTTATAACCAAAACAACATCTGACCCGCATGCTTCGAATAGTAAGGGCACTTCTCAAGGGGTCTACTTGGCCAGGCAGCTGTTGGGAGGTCTGTTCCCACATTTCAAATTTGTCTGTGGCCTGAATAACTCACTCATGCTTGAATATTACTCTGGATATTGTTTTCCACTCTTCTACCTCCTCAGCTGAAATCCTTGCTTCCGGCTCCAATCCCAAACTGCTTTTAAGGTGAAGTCAAGAGTCTCTGGGGTTTTGAAGGGTTAGGGAACTCCAGGGTGAGTCAAAATGCATTAAGTGTAATTGTTGCTCCGTGCAAGCCAGAATAAAGGACACTCTCTTTGCTTCAAAACAACCCCAGATTCGACTGACTAAACATGAAGACACAACATGAAAAAGAAGTCCTCTGTGATTTAATTCTGAACTTTCAAGTCAGTGAGGTTGGAGACAGAGCAATGCGGGGCAGCGGAGCGGAGCGTTGGTTAGGGAAATAAGTTGCTCCTAAGGACACTCTCTCCCTGGGGCTCTGAGCACATGCCAGGCTTAATTTCTTTGCGCAGACCGCAGAGAAGTTCCACGTGAATGAGATAATGTAATGAGCAGAGTCCCTAGATGTTGGTCATCAATGAAGAGCATTTTCTTACCCACAATGCTCAGGTCCAGGAGTGTTTGGCATGTTGGCCTTGGGTTGTATTTGATTTTGGAATGTCCTCATTGGCTTTATTGCTTAGTCAGAAACTATGGAATCCATTCCTGCCTGAAGTCCAAAACTTTTGACCATCATAAGCACACTTGAACAATTTAGAGTTTCTAAATTTTGGCTCACATCTGTCATCTCAGCACTTGGGAAGCAGAGGCAGGAGGATCAGGAATTCAAAGCCAGCCTTGACTACACTGCAAGATCAAGGCTAGTTGAATGAAACTCTGTCTCTAAAAACTTAGCCAAAAAAAAAATATCAAAAACCAAAACCCAAAAAACAAAAAGGGACTTTGGACTCTCATTGATCTTAGATTCCTTATGCTAAATCTGTTGTTCCTTTCTCCCCTTCCCTCTCCTTCATCTTTCCCTCCTTTTGTTCTTTCTGTACTGCATCCAACTGAATCTTGGGCCCAGAATATTGTATACAAGTGCTCAGTTACCGAGCCACACCCCCAGCTTTGCCGCTTCGTTTCCAAACTGAAATTTCCACTCTTGTATAAATGAAGAGAACAGTCTGTAAGATGTCCTGTGAGAAGCAGGGATCGTAGTAACTGTTAAAGTTGGGGAGAGTGGCCTGGAGTCGCAATGTCTCCCAACTCCTGTACCCCACTGCCGAATGAATCTGCTAAAAGAACAGACAGATCTCTTACGTGGACTTAAAAGAAAATGTGACTAGAACCAGCTGGAAGCTACGTGGCATGGGCCCATCAGCCCTTTCCTGAATCTCTTAATCCACTATTTGCTGTGGAGTACCTGGAGTCACACGTGGGTTGACAGTTACAGCTGCCACCCTTCTGAAAGGGGATGCCAAAGAACTGACATATTTATTTCTTCACCCAAACCTTTTGATAAAAAACAACAACCAAACGGCTAAAACAAGCCGAAACAGTGAAATTGCCAAATCCACCTCTCCATATGATCTTATGACAGACCTATTCATGATAGTGGGAATAAGATGGGATATTTGGAAAGGAAACAGATGGTGGGGTGTGTTAGAATTTAAGCATTACCTGGCCAGGCCCCTTGGGAACCTTGCCAGTAAGCAGGCAGTACCTTGGCCAGCTCAGGGTCCTGACAATGTCATCCTACCGTGTCCCGTTTCCCTTTGCAGAGCCGGCCTGTATATGCGCCGCCAAGCCCCCTTTAAGAGTGGGCTCCGCCCATTCCTCCTCCCCTTCTCCCTCCCTCTCTTCTCCTCTCTCCCCCCTCCCCTTCCCCTCCCTGTCTCTCTGTTCCCATGCTGCTCAGTACTTTCTTTCTCTCCTCTCCCAATAAAACTCTCCACGTGAGCACTATCTGCATGGCGTGGGTCCCCATGGCTCAAACCTGCTAAGGTCATTCTTGGCTGTTTTTAAAATTATAACAGGGTGGGCACGTGAGAATTTTGCGTTGGTTCAATGCTTTCTCTTTCTTTCTTTCTTCTTTCCCTTCCTCCCTCCCTCCCCACTTCCTTCCAAGAGTTGTGTGTGTGTGTGTGTGTGTGTGTGTGTGTGTGTGGCCATCCATGGAGGCCAGAAGAGAGCATGAGATCCCCTGGACCTGGAGTTGTAGGCAATCACATGTGTGCTGGGAACCAAACTCCCACATTCTGAAGAGCAGCAAGTGCTCTTAACCACTGAGCCAGCTCTCCAAGCCCCGCATGTTTTTCCAGTCTGTGAATAAAGGCTCATAGTCTCTGAGAGGTGCACCCACCTTTTTCCTTTGGAAGTTCACATCAAGTCTCATTGAGGCGCACTTGTTCAACGTATTAAGTCGTCTAAAAAAAAAAGGAAAATTCGATGATTTACTAAGGGGTGCATACCTTCCTCCTAGTCTGCTAACCTTTCTTTACTTTCGGTAAACTTGAAAGTGTAAAATCAACCAGTTACGTTGCAGGGCATTGCAGCGTCTCCAGAAAGTGTGCTACAAATGATTTAAGATAGTTTCAATGCATTCTCTAGCCTTCTGCTCAGAGAGTCTTCCAATCCCCAGCCCTTTTCCTGCTTTAAACCCAGGCGCTTTGTGCCTTCTTCTTTTCTTAGAAACCACGCCTGCGCACGACAATTTTAACCATTCTTTCACCTGGCCCGTCCTCATTGTCCACTGCCCAGTCTGTCGAGCCCGTCCAGTTACAGATCCCCTCAGGCACACTTTTATTTTTGTCTTTGTTCCTGCTCTGTAGCAGTGATTACACATGGGAAACCACAGTGAGTGATTTACGTCTTCCCACAAACCTGTATGTTGAAGCCACCTCCCCACGTCACTGAATTCAGTGGTTAAGAGAACTGCTTGCTTTTGCAAAGGTCCTGAGTTCAATTCCCATCAACCACATGGTGGCTCACAATCATCTGTAATGAGATCTGGAGCCCTCTTGAGGAAGAGACCTGGTCAGTCATTATCAACAACTTAGACCATGAAACCCAATATGGACAAGTTCAGCAGAGTATACAATTTTATAGGGGTCCCAATTTTAAAAAATAACCTGAACTGAGAGACATTGGTCCAAGGGATTTTTCTTACAGGGTTTAGATAGTCGGAGATATTTGAAATAAACACAAGAATATTAAGTAAACAAACCGTAAGCACATCAATTCTAGGGACACTGAAAAGTTGAAAATGAAAGGAAAATTATTCACGTATGGTACATGTGGGGATAGAATTTTATGGCCACAATAAATATCAAGTATGGATTTACCAAAAATGTGTGATCCCACTGTTATCATTCATGACACAGGTGACCTTGGCAGGTCCCCGGCGGGTGGGAGACCACTGTGGGTGAGAGACAGATGGAAACATCATCTTGGGTATAGAGTTTATTTAGTGTTGGGGGGAGAAAGAGAAGAAAAAAGGGGGGAAGGGGAGAAGGGAGAGAGGCAGAAGCTGCCTCTTCAGGTGAAGGACAGACAGAGAGAGAGAGAGAGAGAGAGAGAGTGGAGGTGGGAGATTCGTATACGGACTACCCATTAAAAAAAATAATAATGTCACTAAGGTCAAGTGAGTCCATAAGGGAGAAAAGCCAACTCCCTGGAATTAGCGTCCCTGTAAGAGAAGACACAGGGTGCGCATGTGCTCTCCTGCTTCAGCATGTGGGGAGTCAGGTCTCTAGGAAGGAGGTCCTCAACAACCAAATTCTTGACCTTGAAGTTTCCAACCTCTTGAATTGTGAAAAGTAAGTAACCACCGTTAAGCTGTCCAGTAGCTGGTATTCTGTGGTGGCAGCATGTGCCAACTAATAAAGCTGGTTTCCACCCTCAGCTAGACCTCTCAAAACTGCTACCCAGCAGAATTTCTTCCAGCCCCCTGTCCCCACCCGTCCCGGCTTCCCCCGCGTGGCTCTAGACCCCCAAAGCTTCAGTTCTAAGGCCTCTGACTGTGAAGGAGAAAGAGGGCAGCTAGCAGGCCTGCATTCTTGTAATTTTCCTTTCCTTTGTCATAAATT
Source organism: Ondatra zibethicus (assembly GCA_004026605.1). Taxonomy (NCBI): domain Eukaryota; kingdom Metazoa; phylum Chordata; class Mammalia; order Rodentia; family Cricetidae; genus Ondatra; species Ondatra zibethicus. Next base: position 93,855 of record PVIU01006429.1, read on the forward strand.
GTTTCTCCTTGTTTGTTTACCTTGCTGTGCTGGCTGCTTCCAGGGGAAAGATGGTCCTTTTGTTTTTCAGAACGAACTCTTTGGCCTTATTTCTGCTTCAAATTCTCTCACCTGTTTGCTTCTCTGAGCCCATTCTAATTCTGACGAGCAGGCA
>PVIU01006430.1:0-101994 GCA_004026605.1 Ondatra zibethicus
GAAGCAATACATAGGAGCTATTACTGTCTGTGGGAATCTAGTTGAAATGTGAACACAGATGCGCTATGCGATATTCAGCTTGTGTGATGTAATAGGTGACCATATCAGGATGCTCTTCTGTATTACAGAAGCAGTGAGATAAGAAGCAGCCAATTTTTCTGAGTTCCTCTTTTCCCATGGGCTATAACACACAGCTTGTTATTCTGATAAGTTAACACATTTGTCTGGGCATGCACTTAAAATGGTAACACAAATAAAAGTTATTTCACCTTCAATTTTGAAGCTGTTTACAACGGTATTCTTTTTCAAACTATGAATGATATCTGATTATTCTGGGAAAAATGAGACTCAGTTTCTACTTGACAGATCAAAATAGTGCTTCAAATACAAGGTGAGAAGAATTTTTTTTTTAGCAGTCAACATTGTTATATCTTCAAAATAAGTTATAGCCTCAAGTGAACTTTCTTGAGCTTAGTGTGGTAAAATACTATTTCGCTGTTCTTTCTACAGCTCAAAAGCAACAATAACAACAAAAAACATGCAAGCTTTCTGTGTACAATATACTTTAAATAGCACACAGAGAAATGATCATGTGATCAGTGTATTCAAAGTTCATGGCACCTAATTAGAAAATGGTAAGTTTTGATGATGCTGGTCAGAGAAGATGGTCATTTGTGTCTCGTGCTTTTATACTGCAGCTTTCTGACTTCAGAAATCCATATTAAAGCAAAGTCTGATGTAAAATATAATGAAAAGGTCATCAGAAAGCATTTCAACTACTTGAATTGCATATGAAATTATATGAAAATTATGCACTGATGGCTCCTGTGTTGGCAATCACAGGAAAATCTGTGCGTTCAGACACTTATGTTCTTTTTAAATTATTCATCACTGATTTTGAGACTTAATATTACACATTTTCTGTGTTGGACCAGAAAACAAAAATGAATAATTCCTGATGCCTTAACTCAGGAGTTCACCATTCGAAGAATCACAAGTCCCCTTCCCTGTTAGGCATATCAGTAAAAAAGATGAATTTTCTTGGTAAGGAATTTAAGAACTATGGGGTTTTCTTCTTTGATTTTACCATGCTCACACACTTTTCACCAGTTACGATGGTTCATCTTCATTGTCAGCGTGTCAGGGTTTAGTCACTATGGAAACACGTCTGGGGATTTTTATGTGAGAGTTTCAGAAAGGTTGAACTGAAGGGGGAGCACACAGCATGGCTTGGGTGACACCATTCTGCGGACTCAGGTTGTGGATAGAGTAATTGGAGCAAGCCAGCTGCACATCAATATTGCCTTTGCTCCAGTTGCTTAATGTAGGCTCAGTGTGACCAGTTACCTCACACTCATGTTGTCCTATCTTCCCAGAAGTGTGCAATGAAATCCAGCTTGTTTGTTTGTAATCTCCTGATGATAAAGAATCTTGACTGCTTCAACAGTGTGTTTATTAGCCATTTGTCCTTGTTCATCTGGAAAGTGTCTCTTCAGAGATCCAGTGAGATAGCTCAGAAGGAAACGGACTTTGCTGCCAAACCAGCTGACTTAAGTTAGATTTTTGAAATCTACAGGTAGAAGAAGAGAACCGACTCCCAACAAGTTGTCCTTTGACCTTCATTATTTTGCTCTGACCCATAAAAATGCTATCACACAGATAAGCATGCTAAAGATAAAAATAACTGAATATATAAATATGTAAAGAAAAAAATCTGTTCAATTCTCTTATGAATGTACTAACTGGATTTTTTACTGTTGTCTTTGTTAATATTGTGTTCCATTATTCATATATTCTAGGATTTAATCTTCTGTTACAGGAATATTTAGAAAAGATTTTCTTTCATTCTGTGAACTGTGTCTTCATTCTGTTGATTGCTTCTTATGCAGGGTCACCAGTTTTAATGGCACTTGAAACAGTACCATTAGTCAATTCTTGCTCTTATTTTCTGCAATATTGAAGTCCTTTTCAGGAAGTCTTTGTCTATGCCTGATTGTTCAACTCTTTCTTTCTGTTTTTCTCTGGAGTTTCAGTGTTTTCCTAGACCTCCCATTAAGTTCTTTGATCAGTTTTGAATTGATTATCATAAAGAGGAAAGCTTCTAGTTTTAATCTATTCACCTCACTCTGAGGTGCTATCTTGTTGCATTTCAATTTGGAAGACTCTGTTATTTCTTTTAGTGCAAATCTACAGATGAAAAGAATAGTTTGTACATGCTGCTGAGGGAATATATTTTAAGGGTAATTTTACCAATATAGAATTCTTAATGTGTTATCTTCATCTTTAATTCCTTTATCTATACCTTTTAAGAGCTGTCTGAATTCAAGTTCCTGATGAGAAGCAATTTGCTAGTCACAATGTTCATTTCTTTTTGAGACTACTCATTTTTTAGTCTTAGTGCTTTGAAGAGCTTTCATCTTTGCTCTCAAGAGCCTGTATGGCTTTGTTGTGGAGTTTGAAGGTTTATGCACCTGTCTGTTGATTTCTCTGAATTTCCTCTACTTTGTGAGTGTGAATCATGGGCATGTAGATTCATGTTCTTAATCAGATTAGGTTTATTATATCTGCTATTCTTCCTGTTTTCCCGGAACTATCATCATACATAGTTATTAGCTCAGATTTCAATCATTCATTGATCTCACTTTTGTCTATACTGTTCTTCAGTCTGAATAATTTATATTGACTTATTATTGACCATCAGGAGCTTTTCCTCCAATCAGTTTGAAACCAGTCATGACCCTTAGTCCATTTTTCATGAAGTTAGTGTCATTCTGAGATATAATTCCTAAAAATTTGTTCAGTTCATTAGATGTGATTCTCCTTGTATTTGGATCTATTTTTTTATTTTAGAAAATTCAGCAAATTATCCTGTGACATCTCTGGATGTGTAATTCTAGGTGTTAGTTACAACAGGTCCTGATGTTTGTTCCTGTTGTTGCTGCTCTTGTTTTTACAGTTCCTGATGATTTTCCTTTTGAGTTTCCTTATTGATTGCAGCTGGGAGAAAATTGATACCTCTTATTTGCCCACTGTTCCATATGTAGAAATGAGGATTGATGTCTCACAGGCCTTTCCTAGATATATGTACCTTCTCATAGATGCCTGTGCCTTCTATATTTCCTAAGCTATAGTTATAGTTTTCAAAGTCACTTAGAGAAAATTAATTCTTAGCTCCTATTTTCTTCATTTGCTTATCAACCTGTTTGTTCCTTATATTACTACTGCTCGTTCTTTTTTTATTAATTTTTATTGAGCTCTACATTTTTCTCTGCTTGCCTCCCTTCCTCTACCCTATCCCCTTCAACCCTCTCCCAAAGTTTGCATGCTCCCAATTTACTCAGGAGATCTTTTCTTTTCCTACTTCCCATGTAGATTAGATCCATGTATGTCTCTCTTAGAGTCCTCATTGTTGTCTAGGTTCTCTGGGATTGTGATTTGTAGGCTGGTTTTCTTTGCTTTATTTTTTAAAACCCACATATGAGTGAGTAACTATGATAATTGTCTCTTTGGGTCTTAGTTACTCATTCAATATGATGTTTTCTAGCTCATCCATTTTCCTGCAAAATTCAAGATGTCTTGTGGGTTTTTTTTTTTCTGTGTAGGACTCCATTTTGTAAATGTATCACATTTTCCTTATCCATTCTTCGGTCGAGGGGCATTTAGGTTGTTTCCAGGTTCTGGCTATGGCAACCAATGCTGCTATGAACATAGATGGGTATATGTCCTTGTGGCACGATTGAGTATCCTTTGGATATATATACCCAAAAGTGGTATTGCTGGGTCTAGAGGAAGGTTATTTCCTAATATTATGAGAAATCGCCACACTGATATCCAAAGGGGCTGTACCCGCTTGCATTCCCACCAGCAATGCAGAAGTGTTCCCTTTACCCCACAACCTCTCCATTAAATTTTTTTAATCAGTTTTGAGTTAACCAGAATGAAAGATGTAAGGTACAGTCATAGGAGCTTTTTCCTAGAAGGAAAGTATTATAATGAACGGCTGGTATATTCTGTCAGAAGTCAGGTGGTCAGTGGCAAGGATTAATTTAAGGATTCAAGGTGCATGGAACATTTTATTCGTGCAATAACTAAATCCAATTAAGATGAACTAGGAAAAAGAACCAAGTAGGCATTATTTGTGTGTGAACATTTTTACTTAGGTAAAACTTCACAACTGGTACTTAAAAGCTCAAATGTTAGAGGGAAAACAAATCTAGATTTAAGTTCCAATCTTTCACACAACAGTTCTGTGATGTGGAATTATTTAGCCCTTGGAAACCTCAATTTTCCCATTTACACAACATAGAATATTATGAGAAAATGCTCTATGTTGTGTATGACACTTCTAGTTTACCGCCTACAGCAGCCACACACAAGTGCTACCTGTATCATGATTATTAGCATGGCTATCAGTACGGGTGTTGTTAAATGCTTGTGCTTTTAATGTGCTTGTGGCTTAAAATCAGACAATTTTTGGGATGGAGGACATCAGAGGAACAAGGCCCTCTAAATCAAGTGAATGAAGCTCACATGAACCCACAGAGAATAAAGCAGCAACGACAGAGCCTACAGGGATCTGTACCAGGTCCTCTGCATGTATATTTTTTCTTTTTTTAATATTCTTTTATATTTTTCATTCAAAAAAATTTATACTTCCTCCCCTTCTCCCAGTCCCCTCCCGTCCCCCCTACCTCTCCTCCCTCCCCCTGCTTCCTTAAAAGAGGGCATAGTACAGTGCCCTGTAGGAAGTCCAAGGCCCTCCCCCCTCCTGATCTAATGGGAGCTCACCAAATACAGCTGGCCTGGGACTGAACGAGCATATGATCAAACTGGACTCTCTGAATATGGCTGCCAATGGGGGCAGACTGAGAAGCCATCAACAATGACACTAGGACCTATCTCTTCTGCATGTATTATCTTTTTGGGAACCTAGTCTATTTGGATGCATGTATATTATAGCTTTCAGTTTAGTAATTTATGTGACTCCTGAGTGTGTGAATGAGTGGGTTTCTGAGTCTCATGTGGCTGTTTTGCTACTATTTGCTTGCCTAGTCCAACTTCTATGTGATGGTTTTTGATTTATCTGGTTATATTTTGTTTTGTTATCTTTTGTTGTTATATCTTAGAAACCTGTTCTATTTTGTCTTTTTTTGTTGTTGTTGTTGTTTTGTAATGAGAGACAAAAAGGGGGTCGATATGGATGGGATGGGAGGTGGATAGAAATGGGGAGGAACAGTGGGAAGGGAAACTGCAATCATGATTCTTAATAATTGCTAAACCATTCTATTTAGAAGATTTCCCTGCTCCCAATATTTCATAAAATTTCTATAAAAATATAAGGCTTAATTGTCAATGGATAATATTCAAAATTAGCCACAATAAGAAGTGAGAATAATTTTAAGTTAAACTAAACAATGAACAATATAGTACAAACAGTGAGTCCAACTTCCAGAGCCTAACTAGCTCCCTAATGAAACAAGAACAAGTTTCAGTGGTTAATGTATGGAGGAAATATGCCAGGATGGAAGGTAACACATTAGTTTAAATGGTTTAATAAAAGAATAATGGGCATAATTAAATATAATGACAGGGCATTTTATGACTCACTCTTCTAATAGTTTTGTAATATTCTATTGTGTAATTATATCACACTTTCATTATCCATTCATCAATTGATGAACATCCAGACCAAGTCTGTTTCCTGGGTATTGTGAATAAAACAATGAGCAAGGTTTAGCAGGGACCTCTAGAGTAGGATATGGTGTCCTTTGAGTACATACCCAATACTGGGACAGTGAGATCATCCAATAGATCTGTGTTCAGTATTTCAACAAATTTCCACAGTGATTTCCAAAATGAGTACACCAATTTCCACTCCTGATAGCAGTGAGTATGTGTGCCCTTTAACCTACATCCCTGTTAGCATCAGTCATCTTTTGTTATTTTTTAATAATTTGCCTTTCTGACTGTGATCTAATGAGATGCCAAATATGTTTAATTTGCATTTCCTCGATGACTGTTGGTACTGAAGATTAAAAAAAAAAAAAACAGCTTCTCAGCTGTTGTGTTCCATCTTTTGAGAATGCTCTGGTTCTATGCTCCACTATTGTGTTTTTTTATTTTCTGAGATCAAATTTTAAAACTTATCATATATTCTAAACTTTCAACTTCTGTCAGATGCATTGCTCTTCACTTGAGTAGTAGTGTGTTTTGCTGTCCAAAGTCATTTTATTTTCATGAGCTCCCATTTATTAATTAACTGTTGAGTTTAATGCCTGCATTATCAAACCAACCTGTGAACCATGAGAGCTACAATAGCAACATACCTGGCATGATGCAGATTCTTACACTATAGTGGCACAAACATCAAGGGAGTAACCAACTATTTTCTGATTGGCTTGAAGTCTTCCTTCACAAGATGGAATTTATACCTATTCCCATTATCAGATCAAGAATAATAGGTAGAAATTTCATAGGTCCTAGAAGAGAGTCTATTAGCAGTATTTTGTTATATGTACATAGCATTAAATTAACCTTTAATGGCTCATTATACCTACATATCAAATCATCTCTTACCTCTCATCTGAGAAGTTTATTTATAATAGATGGTGGTTAACACAGCGACCCATGACTGGCCAAGGTGTAGAGAATAAACGATGGCCAAATTCTTAGCCCTAACTGGAACATATATATTGCACGCTGTTCTCAAAGCTCAGGGATCACTGTGGAAGAAGAGGGAGAAAAAAATGTGAGAACATGTAAATGACTACATCAAACTGTCCTTGGGACACAGTAGGAGAGCTGCACATAAGAATTTACAGTGATTATGATAGCATGCATAAAACCTGTGCAAGTCCAAGAAGTTAAAATTCTTCCATAGAGAGGGACACAAAATCTCACACCTCAGCACAATTTGTCCCTGATTAGTTTAAAAAGGCAAACCGTTTGGGGTGAGGAAAGGGAAGTGAGCATGGGAAAAATTAGGGGTGAATAGGATCAAAACAAGTTGTACAAAATTTTCATTGAATAATGTGGTACTTTATAACTGTAATCCCAGAATTATGGAGGTTGAGCCCAGACTATGAATTTGAGGACAGTCTAGTCTACATAGTACACCATAGCTCACCAACAACAAAAGAAATAGAGTGGTGATACTACAGTAATAAAAAATGAAGATAAAAATTCCATAGTCACATTTCAACAAGGTTGGTTTTCCATAAAGGATATAAGTTAATCTGAAGGAATTAGCATACTGATTTATGTGACTTGTATTCAGAATCAAGCCTAGCCACAAAGAATGATTGTATTGAATAAGCTAGATAAAGGCTGATTACTAAGCTCAACCTAGATATTTAGCATGTAACAAGGTATAAATAATAGGTAGCATTTAACAGACTCAAGCGACAATTTGTTAACTGGCAACTGAACATGCATTTGTGCATTTTTATAGTCATATGTATTCACACATATATAGTTATGAATATATGTATAGAAACCCATTCTTCAATATTGCCTATAAAATCTGGCTCTTAGTAAGTAGAATTAGTAATCTATAACCTCTTTAAGACAGTACTACAGATTTTAATGTCTTGAAAAAATGAATAAGACACCAGTGGAAAAGTTCATCTATCCTCTGATCGCTAATGGTGAAATGACAATGTATTCTTAGCACACATTACTACAGTAACAGTATGGTTCACAGACCATGACTTTGTGACAGCTATATAATTTTAGAGAAATTACAAAGAAGAACAAATCATTGTGATGTTAAAAATGCTTCAAAATTAGTCTTTGCACTTAAAGACTTTATATAATAACACACTGTTATAGGAAAACGTCTTTTGAATTTCACTTTGCAAGGGGAAGGAGGAAACAGACATTTTCTTCCATATCAACTTCAAATTCTTTATGGTTACTCAAGTAACCAAGCTTAGATGCTGTTTCCCAAAATGTTCTTGTAATTCGACTGAAATTTATTTATACTTATTTGTTTATTTTTTGCATATAGAGCCTGGATAGACAGCAAGACCAAGGTATCTGCCTGTCCTGTCTTCTCACACATGGCAACTACAAGGATACACCACCACATCAGCTTTTTTACACAGAATTGTGGATCAACTCATGTTGTTGTGCTTGTAAGGTAAGTACGTGACTTAATGAGCTATTTCTCCTCTCTCTCTCTCTCTCTCTCTCTCTCTCTCTCTCTCTCTCTCTCTCTCGTGTGTGTGTGGGGGTGTGTGTACACATCTGTGAGGGAGTTAACTGAAAAGTTAGATGCTTCTACATAATTTAAATTTAATAAACCAAACTCTTAGGGGTTTTTACTTTGTTTTTATTCTACTCTGTTGGTTACTAACTAATATTTAGTTTAATAGGCAAAGCTAAGTGGATAAAACTGGAAAAACAATCACTCTACATAAGGTAGCCATGGCCCAAATACAAGGACACCAAATATTCTTAAGTGTGTGCAATTATCTTTAAAAGAAAACACTATGTAACCCATGTAATGATAAAAAGATGTCACTGGTGGTGGTGGGGAGAACCAATGGAAGTGGGGTAAGAGAACATCTAGAATGGAAGTAGACTGGGGAAAGATTTGGGGTACAGAGTATTAAATAAGGATACCATTAAGGTAACGGAGGAGACTGTGAGTTGGTGATGTCCCAGAGAACCACAATGTAATATACCCTATTGCTTTATCTCTTAATTGCTCATCAGAATTAGATGATAAGATTTTTTTTTTGAGGAAGACACACTATAAATTGTTTATGAGGTCGAGAGAGTAGTCAAGTATTAAGCTTGACATTTCCTTTCTTAAGGCTAACTTTCAAACTTTTGGAAAATGTTATAGAGAGACAGGAGAAGAAAAAAATATCAGCAGTCTTATCTGTCAGTAAATTTTATAATGATATCACCATTTGGCTATGCAGCATGCACCACTTGTGCAGTAGTGACATATCAGTTAATTTCTCTCTGATTGAATCTGAGGTATACACTACACAAGTGAACCCATGCCTGGTGCTATACCCGGTCATTAAGGCAGGTCTTTGAAGATGAGTAATCGGATGAGAGAAATTACTACTCATGTTTAGCTTAATAAAGATAATGTCAAATTGTCTTCTAAGTATCTAAGTCTATACCCTTAGACAAAACTACTATTGACCCCAGTCGAGGAAATTTTCTTTGCAATGAATTCTGGTGAATGAAGAGATCAATAGTTGTATGAGATACTTAAAGTGAGAGCTAAGGGCTTCAATCTAAACAAATCATTTACACCACGCTTTCTGAAGAACAGAGAAGCTTACAGAACAGGTGGAAATACTGTAAGGGCTGGAAAATATTCAGTAGAGCAGCAGGAATTCATTCTCTATACATAACACTAACAAGGTCATCATGAACTCATAACAGCCATGATTACCTGTGCTGGGACGGCTCTAGACAGACTCTCTCAACACTCAATCACTCATGGGAAGAGGCCCATGAATCTACCCCTGATTGCCAAAATATGGGCTATTGATAGACTCTGGGAAAAGGGGAGTCACTGTATTTAGTTTTGTCCACATTGATGAATTCACCAGGCTCCAATTGTTGCTTTGAACCCTATGACTTCACAGACAACCCCTGGTCAAGACCAGTGGAACAGAAACAGAATGAAAAGGCATAGATATGAGAAGATATTGGTAGGAAAGATAAGCTGGATGGAAAAGAATGATAAGAGTGTGTACACCAGATAATATTATTTGAAAAAATGTACTCAATAAATATTCTGAAGGACTGAAAAATAAAACTTAATATCATTTAAGAAATTAAAAAGGATGATGTTGGTATAAAACTATATTTGGAAAAAGTTTTAAAAGTATATTCTTACTTAAAAAGTTACATATTTGACAAGATAATCTCTAAACCTCTTAACCTTTACATTTCAGACAGTGACGATTGGTGTAAAAATATTTCTGTTTCATAAATTATTTATGCAACCTCAATACTCTGTACTGATGTGAAGATAATTATCTAACTATGCTTTAGTGATCACTTTGTTCCAGATGCTGTATTTTCACTGATGGGATGTTTATGAAAATACAATTATTATTGGTATCTTTTGCTATCCAGCGTGCAAAACCCATAGTGAATTTGGCCATGTGTTAATGCAACGCCATCATGTCCTATATTAGATCTACTATCTTGTAAGATGAGAATCACTCTCCACATTTTACAAATGTTGAAAATGAGGCAAACACATTGAAGTAGTTTTGTGATCATGTCATTAGTGACACAAAAAGCTGTTGGAAGAGCTGCGAGTGCTCAGTAAATGTTAGGGACTAGAAAGCTGGGGCTCGGGTGGAATGATAGGGTAAAAGTTTGCTATACAACAGCAAATGTTTTTTGGATGTAGGATAAGGGTATCAAAGATAAATTTCAATTTGGTGAAGAAAAAATAAATGTTAAATACTTATTTTTAAGAACTGAAAATGAGTAATAAGGACAAACTCTGTTAAAGAAAAATACTATGGTAGATTATGCTAACTGAGAAATCATAACGAGAAAAATAACATCCTCATCACCTTCCATATTATTTATTAAATTTGTTTTTGATTGCCTATGTTTCCATAGACTGCACCTAAAATGGGGAATTATTTATTTTTATGTTATCATCCAAGTTGCAAGCTCTCTCATCACTAAATATCATTGGTTTTCTCTTTTGATCAATTGCTATCATTACAATAGATTCCATGACAGGAGTATGTCATGAAAATAAAAATGTTTAGTGGCAATCCAACCTCAAAAATAAAGAAAATGATCGCAGAAAATTTAAACAATAAGCAGTATAATATTAAGGTTTATGACTAAGCAAAATAATTAGACAAAAATCCAAATTCTCAGGCTGAAGTACGTACTAATATTCAATCAATTTTGAAATTATACAATTAGTCAAGAATCACTAAGTTGAGAAAAAGAACATAAAGGCCATGTGAAAAGGTACTGTAAAATGGTTTCTGCTTTGCTGCAAGTCAATGAAATAAGGCAAAGAAAACGACCTGCAAATAAAAAGTTTCCACCAATCTAGTTTTCAATCTAGTCAGAGACTATAGCAAGACATTTTCAAACATAAATATTAAAAATTAATTAAATATGACTTTTATGATGATCTAAGTCACTTATACATACTTTATATGTCAAAATAGCTTTCCAAGAAATTTTGAATTTATATTTATATAATAACAAACTCTTATTTATACAAAATGCTAAATTGATACCTATTCAGAGAAACTTAAAGGAATATTTCTTTGAGACAGAAATCCATTGTATCTCCCCTGGAAAAATTTATTTAAATTACTTTGAAAAGGATATATTCCTGTGTGTTTTTATTTTCATCCTGAGGACAGAACCTAGGACTTCTAATCTGTTAGCAAGTATTTACCACTAGTTTATATGACAAGCTCAGAAAGAGATAATTTGATTGTCTAAACTCCATTTCCACCACAACAAAATTATAAGGTGGTTTAGTCAATGAAACTTGAGAGAATACACTTTTTGTCTCAGAAAACTAATAAAGGGTTTCTAACAATCCATGAAAAGGGCATTCCAAAATACTTTCTCCACTTCTAAGATTGACCTAAGAGAATACCTTCAACATTGCAGATTTCTAGATACTTTAGAAGCTACTAATGATTGATGTTCTACAACACAAATGAAGTTACTTAAGAATACTAATATGTTTTCTCTGTAAGGCAATAATAGGTTTTTCTGCCTCTGATGCAGTAAACCAGATTAAGCAGAACTGAAAAAGGAAAAGAACAGGTTCATTTGAAGCAAAGGAATGCTTTGGTGATTCCTCTGACCCCAGAGATTAGGGCAGGAGAAGTCACCTGCCTGAACTAGAGCAGGGAGTTTATATGCTCTATAGGTGAGGGGGTGATGATGTGTCCTCCACCAGCTGGGTTTGTGCCCAAGTATGGTCAAAAAATGATTGCTTTAGTCTGGATCTTGGGCTCCTGGCAACTTCAGAGGAGGACCTGCTGTAGCTGCCATGAATGCAGAACTGGGCTTTTTGTTGGCTTTTCTTTGTTATGGATAATCTGAAAGGGTGGGACTTGGAAAGAGAGAAATGGGTCTTTCAGAGTCAAGTAGGAGTGAGCTGAAGGTTCCAGCGGAACAAATGCAGGTAAAGTTTTAGGCGACAGATGATCTCTGCAGATTCCTTGTTTCAGAATTACAGGAGTGTCTGAAGAGGCACAATGATGTCTGTGTCTCAACTATATTGAACAACTGTTTTAGCTAAAGGTCTGCTTGTAATGGCAAAATACCTGCAAATGGCAACTTAAGGAAAGAAGACAGGTGTAGATTGGTTTACAGTTCGAGATTACTGTCTCTCATAGGAGAAAAGTCAAGGAAAGATGAGTTTAAACAGCTGGTCACATTGCATCTACAACCCAGCAACAGAGAGCAATGAGCAAATTTGTGCAGCTTTCTTCTACTTGTGGTTGAGTCCAGGAAACAAGTGTAGAGAGTAGTGATCCCCCCTTATTCTCTATGGGTATTCCCACGTCAATTAGCCAAATGTCGAAATGCCCTCATGTGTTGTTGCAATACTGTGAAAATATCTATTATATTCTATAAGAGTATAACTTTCAACAGACTGCAGAGCCAAAGTTAGTAATATACCTTGAAGGTGCTTAAGACTTATACATGCACTCCCGCTGTGTTCTCAGTCTTTTTTTAACCTGAGAACAATGTAACAGTCAACCTTTCTTGGCTAGATTCCACATGTAATCATCTTTTGTAACCTAAACTAATGCAGGACTCTAATCTCAAATATTTTACACTTTCATGTCCCTGACCAAGATTATGCATGCAAGTTCTAATAAATATTCCCTAAAAGCAATGAATTATAGTTTGAAAGCCATATAGAAAACAATATTCATATAAAGGCTGAATACAACATTTGGGTATTACTTGATAAACAATAATGTTTATAGCATTATTATTATTCAGGTCAATTGAGGTCCGTTGGAATCAGTGGTTTAATCCCTTGTAAAACTCTTCTAAGGGTTCTGTAAAATGTTCCTTATTCCTTCCTCATGTGATGTTGTCTATGCCATTCAGTAAAAAGGAAAACACTTTGATATGACAGATACACAGAGGCATTCTGCAACTCACAGATACAAAAAGACACACATGGTTACACAACAGACAGACAGAGAGACAGACAGAAACAGGGATAGATTCACAAATCAACCTTCACACAGGCATAGATTCAGACCCATATAATGGACAAACAATGTATAGAAACCATGGATCATGAAGTGGAGAATTCAAATCTGGACTTGCTTTTTTGTTAAATGACACCCAGGGGAAGTCTTCTGACTTTTCCTTAATGCAATACTGAGACATTATTAGTGGTTTGAGATTTATTAATAATGTATTCAAACCAACTGCATGCCCAGACAAGCAGAGACATATGTTTCCATGGTGATATTAAAACTCATTAAGTTGAAAATCAGTAAAGACAAACACAACCATTCAGAAGAAAAACATATACATTTTGAAAGAAAAAATTATATATAACAAATATGTGGTAGGATATATGAAAATCATGTATATATTTTGACATTTTGCTGCATCTACAAAGAAATAAGAAGAGACATAGAAAACTGTAAATATATGTTGTATAGTACTTATATCAGGAAACTGCACATGTAGATGTAAAAAAGTAGATGCAGTGTAGTTCAACTAGAAACTATATATATATCAAATAAATTAAGTGCTATTTATTAATTTAGTATACACTTTGATATCATTATATAGGGTTAATAGATAGTGGAAAGACATTATTAAACTTAGATGGCCACATTTTCTAATATGATACGGAATTAATGGATGATGTCTAAATTAGATTAGAAACATTAATTCTATTTTCAATTTTTATTTTTAAATGCATAGAAAATAAGTGAAACATAAAATTATTGTCTCTTGAAAGAAGGTCTATGGTACATAAAAACTAAGAGTATGTTTCTAATTTTTAATTTATGTCAACGTTGATCTAGCAACTCTTGCATTTATACTAGTGATAAAAAGAAAAATAATTTTAAGCAAAATAAGAAAAACACAAATACATAACCTGTGCATGGTTACTACATGTACATAAGGTGGGGAACTGGTTCCAGTTGAGATGATGCTTGGTTATATGTCCATAATGAAATTCATATTTTCCTGTATTGAAGAAGACACATTGGGTCAGTGAGATGGTTTAACAGGAAAAGGTGATTTCCATACAGCTTGGAGATCTAAGTTTTATCCCTAGACTCCATAGGGAGAACCAAGTGCCATGAGTTACCTTCTGACCTCCAAGTGCATCACAGCATGAGCAATTCTCTACACACACACACACACACACACACACACACACACATACACACACACACGCACACGCACATGCACATGTACACACACACACACATGAACATAAATTAGTAACTAAATAAAAACTCAAGTAAAAGTGTTTCAGTAAACATTGTATGAGCTGATCTCTCCTAATCAAATAAATTGTGGATATAATTGAGTTGTCTGTAGAATTTTCTAGTTAAAGATCACTGACTATTTACATAAAATATAAGTGTGTATGCAATGGAATGTATAAGGGCGCTTCATAAATTTAATTTCTTACATCTTGCTTTATGCTGTGGAGCACAGATTTATATGTCTGCTTTCTCATGTTCTTTATAATTTAAGTTTCAAACCTCAGAAAATAACAAAAAGAAGATATGAAGGATGAGCTGTGTATGGAGTGGCATGCAGAACACTCAGTCTCTTGTATGGAAGGCAAGTTTTAATATATGCAGGCATGTATTTTCTTAAAGCAGATGCTGACATTACAAAATAACAAGCAATGGAACACAGATGGTGTGTTTGGCATATGGAAAGGGCTACAGGAGAGTCAGCGCTCAGCACAGTGCCGATTTCCTTTGCTGTTAGGGTTCTTTGTGCTTTAAATATCATAGATTTCTTTCTCACTTAATGTCTTTCTGGAAAAGTAGTATTCTGCGCCAATATTAAAACAGCAATTTAGCAAATATTAATAAGATAAAAGAATAACTTCTTTATCCCAAACCATTCTCAAAGGAATTGTGCTACAATATCTAAATGTAATAATAATGTTAGGATTCTATGTGAATTGCATTCATATTTTCAATATATTTTGTATTTGCTTTAATTTTTATTTTAGACATGATCATTACACCCATTTCTGTTAGTAACAGCAAGTTAAGCTAAGCCTTGATGTACTGATACCTTACTCTTTCTGATAATTACAGTGAGTCAGACTTGAAACAGGATAAAGTAATGCCTACTCTCTCTTATTCATGTTTCCCACTGAAAGTGTGTCTGGGTACTTAACCAAATTACTCAGGATGACAATTGAAGGTTGAAATGGAAAAAAAAAGTAAGTACTTTCATCTAGCTATGAAACAGATAATTGTTTCAAATTACCATTTTTATAGCAAAATAATGTCATATTTTATTGTTAAATATAATACTTGGACAGCATCATTATGTTCAGAGCATTGACTAGACATCTTAAAATATATTTAAAGTTTTTTTCTTTATAAAAGAAGAGAAAGGACCGACTACCTAAATTCCTGGAAGTGTCTAAATTATTTTATATTCACTTGAAAAGAATTTCAATTATTTTTTTTTCTCAAAGGCATCCTTCACATAAAGGTTTCCCCATTGACTTCAAAGTGGGAACCATAGGGGTACACATTAACATTGAAATGAATGAGAAACAGATTGAAATTTTTTGAATGAGCACAACCAATTGAAAAGCAGCTTGTAGAAATGATCATAGTCTTCACTCACGCTAGCTGACCATTTGAATCTTTATTATAGTAAAGTCAATCAAAATGATGCACATATTTTTGCTGAGAATATGAAAAATTCCATATAGAAATATACAAGACAGCCAAATGAAAAATTTCAACTCTTTTGATTCAATAAAACATTAGTTTGGCATACTGAGCAGGACAAATCATTAACTCTTGCTTATCAAACTTTTTGTTATGTGCTAACTTCCAAGATACACAATATTATTCAAAGAATTTCTTCATATGGTCAGTGAGATTTAATTGACAGGGTCTTTCGATCAAGTTGAGGGAATGTATATTCTCAGAAAGGGCTTTTCTCAGAATGCATTTGAGACTAGGTGTGGGGACTAGACATACATCAGTGGGTTGCTGTATTATTATCTAGGGAAAATAAAATTGCTGTACCTTAGCAATGTATTTCTTAACAATGAGATTCTCGGGCTTCTTCAGTTTTTTAATGATTCCCAGAGAGGCATGTGTTAGGTGTCGGTGTGTATTTATTAGTCAGGGTTCTCTGGAAGAACAGAATGGCTTGTATGGATATCTATTGCAGAGCAGGGTTATTATAAAAGCTTATATAACACTATCCGGTTAATCTAATAATGGTTATCTTCACAATGGAGAGGCTGAGAACCCAACAGGTGCTCATTCCACTAGGATGGGTACCTCAGCAGTCTTAGTTTGGCACTGAAGGCCTGACCAATCCCTGGAGAGATACTGATCTTCAATCTACGTTAGAAGTGGAAGAAAATGAATCTGATGCCAGTGAAGGATGATAGCACCAGGTCCATGAGCAGAAATAGGATAAATGAACTTTCCAGCAAGATGCTAGCAGAGTAGATGAACTTCCCCGAACAAGGTGTACACAAACAACTAAAAAGGAAAGACTTGTTCTTCCTCTCAGATCTCCCATATGTCTGTTGCCAATGTGTATGATGGGTCTAATCACTTTGAATAATCTGATTAAGAAAAATCTCTTACAAGTTTGCCTACTGGATTGTCTTTTAGTTCATTCTAGATCAAGGAAAGCTGGCGCCAAGAAAAAAGAAGGTTATTTTATGGAAAAGCTTTAGAGGAGACAGCTGACTCTAGTGACAACCTCCTTGGTACTGATTATTTTTGAAGGATAGGCTTCATAACAAACCTCTTAAAAGGCTTCAGGGAAGAGTGGAATATTTATTTCAGAGATTTTTGAGAAAAATTATTTCTATATATTTCATTTTTTGTTTACTCTGATATATAGGATTATGCAGTTATTAAACAGCTAAAATAGTGAACTAGCTTGCAGGAGCCTGATAGCAAAGTTTCATTCAGCAATATCTATGGCCATAATAATGACAAATCTTGCGAAGAGGGACGCTGAGAGGACAAACATTTTGAAACTGATAAAATGGACAAATACATAAACATGGAGAGAAATATGTGCCTGAAGATCTAGAAAGAAAGCTAGCTGGGTGGTGGTAGTGCAAGCCTTTAACTCCAACGCTTGGAAGGCAGAGGCAGGTGGAGCTCAGTGAGTTCAAGGCTGGTCTGGTCTACAAAGTGACTTTTGGATCAGCCAGAGATTTTACAAAGAGAAATTCTGTCTTGAAAAGAGAGAGAGAGAGAGAGAGAGAGAGAGAGAGAGAGAGAGAGAGAGAGAGAGAGAGAAACAGAAAAAGTACTCAACACCCAACCAGGGAAGTTTCATATAAACCCTGTCTAGTAACATTTCCGTTGTTACAACAAAAAAGAAAGAAAAGAAAAGAAAAAGAAAACATTCAGACAAATGCAATATAAACGGGGAACTGCCATAGTTGGCTCAAAGCCTGAGGTTGTAGATGATGTAGTGGAGGAGTGAGAGTCTAAGGACCTTAAGGCGGTTGGTCACCTTCCTTGCATACATGGTAAAGAGCAGAGAATAACAAATGTTTGTTCTCAGCTTATTATTACTTTATAAATAGAATTCCAATCCTGGAAAGGTGGTACCCAATGTGAGTGGGTCTTCCATTTCTAAACACATCAAGTTAGCTATCAGCAGGAATTCCCAGAGTCCCATCTCTGGTAATTCTAGATGTCATCATGTTCACTGTTGTTCGTTCTTTACTTTCACTCTTTGGCCCTTTAGGTGGTGCCACCCAACTCCCAGATAAATCACACACAGAAGCTCATTCTTTCCTATAAATCCAGGGCTTAGCTTGGCTTGTTTCTAGACAGCTTTTCTAAACTTAAATTGTCCCGACTATCTTTTGTGTCTGGGATATTTTTCTTTTCTTACTTCTGCATAGCTCATTTTCACTCATACTCTGTGGCTCGCTGGTGGCTCGGTAATTGGCCCCTGATGTCCTCCTCTCCTTGTTTTATCTTGCTCCCCTTTTCCTCATTTCTCCTTTTTATCTCTCTTCCTGCCAGCCCCACCTATTCTTTCTCTGGGCTTTTAGTAGATCATCAGGTGTTTTAGACAGGCAAAGTAACACAGCTTCACAGAGTTAAACATATGCAACATTGAAGAATACAACATGTCCTTGCCTCATTAAAACAAATGTTTCACAGCATAAATACAACTAAAACATCTTAAAATAATATTCCAATACAATTGCCTATTGGGATTAACTCCTATGTGAATCTTCCAATGGTCTTTACTCTTTTCTCTTCCCAATACCTAGACACTCCCTCCTCATTCCCATATCAATTTAACTCTTCCCATTACATTGAGCCCCTATAAACCTTAAAATTACTGCTCTCTATCTACCCTCCTTGGAAGTCCAATCACCACAATGACCCCTTACTAGTTTACTGATCGCTGAGGGTACTACAAATAAAATATTTATGCATCTGAAGTTTCAAAACTAACATCTATAAAAGAAAAAAAAGATGTGTGAATGTGACATTTGTCTTTTATCTTTCTGTGTATGGGTTACCTTGCTCAGAATTTTTGATTCCAACTACATATGTCTTCTGTGTAAATTTCATAATTTAATTTTCTTAAAAGCTGAATATATTCCATTGTGTTTGTATCACATTTTCATTATCCAATCATCCATATATGTGGTTCACATTTCTTGGCTATTGTGAATAGATCATCACTATATACGGAGAAACAATTATGTCTACAGTAGAATACAGGACCCTTTGAGTATATGCCCAAGAGTAGCATAGCAGGATCATGTGATAGACCTATTTCTAGAGTTTTGAAAACCGTCTAAACTAATTTTCATAATTTTCACTCCCATCAGCATTGAACTAAGTGCTCCCATTTATCCACATCCATGTCAACACTTGCCATCTTTTGTTTTTTAGATTTTAGTCATTCTGACTGCTGTAAAATGTATATTTTGATCGTATTCATCCTCCCCAGTTCTTCCCAGATTCATGTCCCCACCTTTTCTACCCACTCAGGTTAAGGTCCACTTAATTTTGTTCACCCATCAAGATCTATTTCTGCTGCCTCCATATTCTTGGATATGTAGCTTTCTGCTAGAGCATGACCGACCTACCAGGAGTGCTACTCTTAAAGAAAACTGACTTCCCTTCTCTGGGCAACTATCAGTTGCCAACAGATCCTCACTTAGGGATAGAACTTTCTGTCTATCCTCATCTCCATGGTGGGATTTGGTCTGGCTAGAGGTTGTATGGGGTTCCATTTATTTACTGTTATTCTCACAGTATGTGCTAATGGGGTTATATTTAGGAAGTGGTCTCCTGTGCCCATGCACTGAAGGCTACTTCCCACTTTCTCTTCTATCAGGATCAGTGTAGTCAAATTTACATTGAGGTCTTTGATTCTTTTGGACTTGAGTTTTGTGCATGGGGACAGATATGGATCTAGTTTCATTCTTCTGCATGTTGACATCCAGTTATGCCAGCACCATTTGCTGAAAATGCTTTCCTTTATCCATTGTATATTTTTAGCTTCTTTTTCAAAAATCAGGTGTTCATAGGTGTGTAGGTTAATATCCGGATCTTCAAATTAATTCCATTGGTCAACTTCTCTATTTTTATGCCAATACCAAGCTGTTTTCATTACTGTAGCTCTGTAGTAGAGTTTGATGTCAAGAATGGTAATGACCCCAGAAGTTCTTTAATTGTACAGGATTGTTTTGACTATCCTTGTCTTTTTGTTTTTCCATATGAAATTGATTATTGTTCTCTCAAGTTCTGTGAAGAATTGTGTTGGGATTTTGATGGGGTTTACATTTAATTTATAGATTGCTTTTGGTAGGAATGCCATTTTTATTATATTGATTCTACCTATCCAAGAACATGGAAGATCTTTCCATTTTCTGGTATCTTCTTCAATTTCTTTCTTCAAAGACTTAAAGTTATTGTCGAATGGGTCTTTCACTTCTTTGGTTAGTGTTATCCCAAGATATTTTCTGTTATTCGTGGCTATTGTGAAAGGTGATGTTTCTCTGATTTCCCTCTCAGCTTCTTTATCATTTGTATATAGGAAGGCTACTCAATTTTTTTTTTTGACCCGGGAGGAGTAGAAGACAGGAAATATTCAAATTGAGGGTTGAAATCAACAAAATAGAAACAATACAAAGAATCAATGAAACAAAGAGCTGGTTCTTTGAGAAAATCAACAACAAGATAGACAAACCCTTATCCAAATTAATTAAAGGGCAGAGTGAGAACATCCAAATTAACAAAATCAGAAATGAAATCACTCATAAGTGTTTTTTAAACATAAAACAAAGAGAAGCAGCCTACAAATCATGATCCTTGGGAACTTAGACAACAATGAGGACACCAAGAGATACATAGATCTAATCTACATGGGAAGTAGAAAAAGACAAGATCTCCTGAGTAAATTGGGAGCATGGGGACCTTGGTGGAGGATTGAAGGGGAGGGGAGCAGAGAAAAATTTTGAGCTCAATAAAAATCAATAAAAAAAAAGAAAAGAAAAAATTATAGACACTGAGGAAATCCACAAAAACATTAGGTTATACTAAAAAATCTGTACTACACAAAATTGAAAAATGTAAAAGAAATGGACAGTCTGGATAGATACCATATACTGAAATTAAATCAATACCAGGTGAACAATTTAAATAGACCTATAAACTGCAAGGAAATGGAAGCTGTCATCAAAAGCCTCCCAACCAAAAAAAGCCCAAGGCCAGATGGTTTTAGTGCAGAATTCTACCAGAATTTCCAAAAAGAGCTAATTAATACCTATACTCCTCAAAATGTTCCATATAATATAAACAAAAGGAACATTGCCATAATCTTTTATGAGTCTGCAGTTACCCTGATACCAAAATCTCACAAAACCCCAACCAAGAAAGAGAATTACAGACTGATCTCACTTATGAACTTGGATGCAAAAATACTCAATAAAATACTGGCAAACCAAATTCAAGAACACATTTTAAAAAAATCATCCACCATGATTAAGTCGGCTTCATTTCAGAAACACGGGGATTGTTCAACATACAAAAATCTATCAATGTAATCCACCATCTAAATAAAATGAAACAAAAAAACCATATGATCATCTCATTAAATTCTGAAAAATCATTCCAAAAAATTCAACACCCCTTCATGATAAAGGTCTTGGAAAGATCAGGGATAGAAGGAACATATCTAAACATAATAAAAGCAATGTACAGCAAGCTGACATCCAACATCAAATTAAATGGTGAGAAACTCAAAACAATTCTACTAAAATCAGGAACAATACAAGGCTATCCACTCCCTCCATATTGATTCAACCTAGTTCTTGAAGTTTTGGC
This sequence comes from Ondatra zibethicus, assembly GCA_004026605.1. Classification (NCBI taxonomy): domain Eukaryota; kingdom Metazoa; phylum Chordata; class Mammalia; order Rodentia; family Cricetidae; genus Ondatra; species Ondatra zibethicus. Next base: position 21,579 of record PVIU01006430.1, read on the forward strand.
GAGAGCAATAAGACAATAAAAGGAGTTCAAGGAGATTCAAATTGGAAAGGAAGAAGTCAAACTTTTGTTATTTGCAGATGATATGATAGTATATATAAGTGACCCAAAAAGCTCTGCCAGAGAACTTCTACAGCTGATAAATACCTCCAATAATATGGCAGGATACAAGATCAACAAAACAATTATATTTTATGTTATTCTTGAAGGTCTCATAGAGTTATATGAGCCATCTGAGCTTCTACATACATACATACATATATAGTTTAAAACATACAAATATATACAAATATATAGATATACACATATGTAAGCCCAAGATAGGCTACAGTTCCAACACCAAAAATTGAAGCTGTGTTTTATTAACGTTTTGGCTTCTAAGGTTTTGTAGCATCAAAGAAAATAAATTTGGTTCCATCTTCTTATGCACTATTACAATTGTTTCATATATATCTTCTGTTATTTAAATATGTTTTACAATATATTTTAAACTACTAAAGAATATATTATTATCTGCAGTGAGAGCCAATTTAGAGAGACATCTAATTTATAGGCTTTTAAGATTATATTTTTTTAATATAGCACATCTTTGAAAACAAAACACAGCCTCATGTGGGTGGTCATTTTTTCTTCAGTTACCCTATATCTAGAGTAAATCCTATTACCCATTATGGAATTCTCTCTTGACTTTTTAAATACAGTTCCTTACTTCAGACTTAAGGGTCATAGCTTTCGTGTATCTTTTCCAAATATGTTAGGGCAAGGAAAATAATATAACCTCTCTTTTATTCTCTGCATTATTTTTTACATTGTAACTATTCTAAAAGATAATTTTATAAAAGAAAAACTACATGAAAGTTACATGGTGTGCAATTAAGTTAATCAAAGGCTATCAGTGTGGTACAGGGAGTTCTTCAGAAAGAGTGCTCTAGAAACTTGAACTTGATTAATCCTAATTTACAATCCATCACTACCAAATAGAGTAGCGTAGCATTAACTGTCATGACTAAAACATAAGGAAGGAGACACTTAGTAGAACACAGTTAGAGAGTACACTGATGATACAAAGTGTTCTCATTTTTATTTGCACATTCATATTACCTGCCCGTGTAGGTACTTTTACCCTTTGTGAATTTAGTGTCTGGGTAGCAGGGTACACAGAGATATACCACAAAATCAGTTTTGTAATACGGTTCTACCCAACATCAGAAATGGTTCTCCAGAAAAAAAAAAAAAAAACTCTCAAAAACATCACTTGAAGAATATGATTAATATGACTTGAAAAAGAAATCAATTTATAAATTGGTGATATAAGAACTAATACTTCTAAATGATCAGAATGGGTTGTTTAGTTGGCTATTCCATTATAGCTCACTGATATTTGTTCATTAACCAGGGAAATCTGTGTGTTAATGGTTTTCAAATGGGTAGTTTTGTTTGGTAACTTGTAGAAGTCTATGGTACATAATTAGCACCCTGTGTCCTACAACTTAAATATGCTGTTCACTATGGTAGTCCCTCCTATAAGTGAATCATTACTCATTGTCCCTTTCTTTTATCTCACAGATGGTTTGGAGGTACTATGACCTGATTTATTCTTTTAAACTGTATCTTGTCTTCACTTACAATAAGACTTTTTCCTCAGTCATATCTATACTACCTTCATTTCTTAGTGTGAGACCATTGGTTTGATCCTCCTTTTAACACTTTTCTAACTTCAGACCTTACTCTCCAGTGGTTTTGTTTTCTTCCCATGAGATACCCTGTGTGTAAAGGACTGCTCAGTCAGCAGATGATCACAAAGGACTCCCTGCCATCACAGAGCACTATACAAACATCTGCCCAAAGCTGCTTCCTGTTTTCTCCCTTTAAAACTTCCCCAAACAAAGAACTATATTTCTACATGCAGTCAAGTTTGGAATATAGAAGTTACATTTTTCTCCCAACAATTCAGTCTCCTAACTTATCAAAAGGAGAGCTAATAATACTTACTTTGATAGTATATTTTAAGACTTAAATGCAAGTACCCCAAGTACCCAGGGTCGGATACAACAAACATTCTAATCCCTCTGAAGATTTCTTTTGAAAATCATTGACAAATAAATGTTTATCAAAAGTCTTTAGTTGTAACTTTGTAAATGGGGGTATGAGGGATGATCAATTTTGTATCCTTTTGCAGTTCTTATTAACGAAAACTGATATAGGGTGAGGTGTACCTACCATGCTAAACTTTAGATTTTAAAGAAATAAACACTACAAATATAAACAATTCCAGTGGTTTTGTTTTGGGGGGGGGGTTACCTTTGTTGGTCAATTACTGGCCAAGTTATCTAAAGATGTGATCTAAAGGATACCGTTACCTCTACTGAGTTTTGGTGCCTCCACAAATTATGGATTTCATCTATATATTTTCTATACCTTCCTAGATTGGATAGTACATGTATAAAACTCGTAAGGAATAAATTCAGCCAATATTCTATTTTAATCTATGAAAAGGTTATTTAACTATTTTTTGCTTATCACGATATTGAAAATTGCTTAACTTTTTCAACAATAAAGTATGAACTTAATACATATATCAAACAGCATTTAAAAGAGAATTAAGTGGAGAAATGAATTTACACTGCTTTGAAGTACATATACCTTGAAAGGAAAGATATAATACTACCAGAAATTAGACTATCAATCACTTAAATTGACTATGAAATCTTATGCATACATAAAAAGAACAACAAACAAAAATCTAAAAAACTGTAGCTAATATCAAGAATGATGAATGCTAATCAGACTGAAAAATCTGTGGCATAAAGAGAAATAAAGGACAACAAATACAAGAAATGAAAAATAAAAACCACAAACAAGTTTTTAGATAAAAGGATAGCCATCCTACTAACTGTGCTAAATGTACATATTCTAGCAAGAGATCACATTGGTTTCATTTTATAGCATGTAAACATTTTTTATACATGCAGCTATCTGTATTTATATTTCAATCAAGTTGTTTACAGAAATCTAATAAAAATTTTAGCCTAGTGGGACTAGGACCATTGTTTTCATAAATCTCCTCCATAACATACTTAAATCTGTAAACTAAAGAAACTTTGTTAGAAAAGGAAAACTTGAGATAACAGAAAATTGAATAATATGAACTTGAGAGGGAATTTGTTACTCTTCGTGAAGTTACTTTAGTCCCACTTTTCTCTGGAATTTTATACTTTATTATATGTCATTCTTATCCTTTCACTCTTACAAGGGTGATAAGTATGTATTTTGGACTAGTTTAAGCTAATGAGTTAACAGAATCCTTCATTTTCTTTATGTGAGCAAACATGGTGGGTATGGTTGTACTTTTTAGCATTCATTTTGGGCAAAAATACAAGCTAGTAGCACATTTTTCAAGGTTATTAAAATGAAGTTTGCAACAGTACACTTTTCATTAGGAAGAGTGGGAATAAAGCAGTTTGTTATGAATTGTCTGGATTGCAAAATGCATGAAGGACTTTGTGAAACATTTTTGATGAAATAATGTATGATCACCATTTCTAATCAAAACAGAGTCTAACATTTATATGTATGGACTATATCATTTAGACATATTCTATAAAATGTGCTGCTAGGATTCATGTTAGCATATAGTAGTAAAAGGAGTAATATTCATTAAATAGTATTACTTTCTTCTTAAAATATCAATAGTGATTTTATAAAGATTGTTTTTTAACAATGCTATTTCAAAACGAAAAGCAATGATAGCATATATTAGAATTATAATCATACAAAGCAGTCTTATAAATTTAAACTATGATATGGCATAAAGTAAGTATCAACCTTGAAATTCAAAATAGTAGTGTCTCATTTTATTTTTAAATGCTTCTGTTGTTTTGCAAGCAACTTTCCTTATATTTAAACTGAGATCACTAGATGACTTTCAAAACACTTTCATTATTACCATTGACTTAAGTGACTTTTAATTTATTACACAAATTTCTTAAAGATAATATTTAAATCAATTATAATGGTTAATTCATCGAGACAGTATTATTTCAAGAAGAAGCATGCAAATGTGTCCAATTACTGAGATTTTGAGTGACTGCTATGACATCACTGTCCTTTTCTCTAATAACAGAACTTAACAGTTTTTGTCATGTGTTGGCCATTATCACTGTTCTACTTAACTATAGGCAGGTCTTCTGTAGTTACTTTCTTAGACAGAAAGGCCAGTAAATCTAAATAATTGTTTGGAAAATGGCTGGCTTTTTGAGTGATGTGTTTCACCCGGACACTTAGGCCAAACAAAGAAGTAAAGAAGGTTATAAAAGGAGAAACCTTGACAGTGTCTCCACGTGCTGTGGGCGTCCCTTCTGCTCCTTCAACCAATAGCCTTTGAGATACCAGCCCACTGGGGCGTGGTCTGCTTCTCTTTAAAATGCAGCGGCAGCCCTCCTCTCACTCTTTTGCTTCGGACTCCAGTTCCGGGTGACTAGACTCCTTTCCTGGTCTAGTAGGATGGGTGTTCTGTAAGATTTTCCCCTCAAATAAATAACCCTTTTAATAATAAGTCCAAACTGGTGTGGGGTTGTTTCATGCTTTATCCACGTCTAAGACATTGTCAAATAGTCAACGCTTACTGCTTTGCTCAAGAGGAATTAGTGACCATTAGATATTCCAAATGGAAAATCAAAATCCAAATTCTGATTTATCCCAAAGACAGGCAGAAAGGAGAAATGGATGACTAGTTCTAAGACTGGAACAGAAAACATGAGAGAGGTGTAAAACATTTTGTAGTGCTAGAAACAAAATACAAGAATATTCCCTAACACCTAAAAAGAGTTCCCAGTGAATGTAGAGTGAATCCAGTTTGTACTGATTATATAAGTCTAGGTGTGGTGTTATCTCTTGGCCTATGGTTATCCTGCCCTGAGTCATCGCAAATAAGGCTGACTTGTCTTCCCAGAGGAACCACCATCTGTGCATAGCTCCTCATTGGATTAGAGGCTCATAAACTCCTTCCCACTTCATGCTAAAATGTTGGTGGATGTGACCTTGTTCAGATCTTGTGCAGGTAAGCACAGCTGCTGTCAGTTCATGACCACAGTGTCCCATAATGTACAGAAGACACTGTATTTTGACACCAGCTTCCCTGACCTCTTGTTCCTGTAATCTGTTCTCTCCATCTTCCATGAAAGTCCCTGAGACTTAAGGAAAGGATGTGATATATGTGGCTAAGAACTCTACTGACATTGGTTGCACTATCACTTTTGAGTTTCTTAGTTAAGTATATTCTACTAAACACAGAAATCATTGTTATCACTGAAGATGTGTGAGAACCACACTAATCTATGGCTAAGGAAACATACATTAAATGACAATTTAATACAATATCATTTGTATTAAATAATTGTCAGAATAATAGAAATAGATTTAACCCTGTGGCTTCTGCGAGTCTGTCTCAGCCTTGGGTTCTTGGCCAAATTTAAAGTATGTATCCCCTGTGGAGTGTGCCTGAGATCCAATTACAAGGTAGTGGCTCAATTATAAGGTATTCCACCAATGGACATAGCTTCCCCTAGTAATCATTATTGCAGTTCACTAGGGTCCCAGCTGGGTGGGACTGTTAGTGTGACATATTTCCCCCAACAGCCTTTATAGCACCTCCCATAACTGTGGAAACTAACCAGTAGTGAGGAAGGTTCAATCAATCTGATTTTTACATGTCCTGTGACCAATGTGTGTAATGTCATCAACAATAATATCTTACCATTATGCCTGGTGAGCAACCAAGAGCAATGATAATAGACTGCATTGTATCCCACTTCAGGCAGTGGACTTTTCATTGCCAACCTATGACATCTGGGATAAACACATTGCCTTGTATATAGTAGCTCCAATTAAACTGTGAGTGTGTGTGCGTGTGTGTGTATGTGTGTGTGTGTGTGTTTCATACATCCTTAATATTAGCTAAACCTTCCCCAAGCCACTCGTCTGTTTTATTGTCCCATCTCTGTCTCCACTTATGAATTGTTAAATATAGCTGTCTTCATTTTGACGGTGACCTTCAGACATTCTGCCTCCTCAGAAATTCTGCCAAGCAATTAAGTCTCTTATGTATTTATTTTTGTATATAACGAAGCATATATAGTTCTAGCAAATCATCAAATATCTTGGCTGTTTGACTGATACCAAAAGGTCCATTTCATATTACAGCTTTATATTACTTTCTAATTGAAGAATTTCATTACTTAATATCTTAAATATATGTAAATCTAATTTCTCTAATTCATCAGTTAATATATGTAAACTTACTTTGATATTGCATTGTTTTTCTCCACATTTGTCTGTATTTCTCTTTGCTTATTTATTATGAAGGCAGAGTTTGAAAAGGTCTATTTCATAATTTTAGAGAGAAATGCCTCTTTGACATTCATTTAGCATCATATTTAAGGGTTATGTAGCATTTGGTACATTCTTCCATCAATACATTTGATCTTTTTTCATATGAGTTCACTTTTATTAATATAAAAGTGAAAACAATGTGCTTATTATAGTCCAAACTATTATTGCAAAATACGTAAATGCTTTGTTCATCTCTGCTTCTACACTGAAACATTAACACAAGTCAATTTAAATATTTTAGATTTGCATTCAGACAACTAATTTATCTTACAGTAAAATGCAAAGTTAAATTATTCATATTAATGTAATGAAGATGTAAAGAAAATCATGATTTTCCTTAAGTTTTTATATTGTTATATGAAATATGATCCAATGAAAGTTATCATTATATGGAAGAAATGTGGAATACATTTACCTTTTAACTGAAAGAATAACATTTTATTGAATTGCAACATGGTCCGTGAATGAAGCTGCATGAGATTTCTGAGAGTTTGTGAGGGAAAACTCCAATTAAACAAGAGTCTTGTAACCGAATTTCCTTATAGCATGGACTTGTCTTAAAATGGACTTTCTTGTCCATCCAGGTACAGTAAATAGGAATGTGTTTTGCTTTAGATTATCCATTATCTTATACTTGTTATTCAAACATATCTCCAAGTACAGGTTGTACTCGTGACCTTATATAGCCTAACTTCATGAGAACTTTGCACATTTGACCTTGCTTAACCATGAGAATACCGTTAGAATATAAATTATCTGATGCTCATGAAAGTCGGCTATTGCATGAGACTTTAGTCCACCTCATTTTTTAGGCTCTGCTCTCTCAGGTTCATGCCTCCAACTAGTGTGGTAACAGCATGGCTGTAAAAACAACTTACTGTTATGTAAAATAATTTCTAGCCGGGGCAATTTTATATTCATAGATATTATGAAGGTGACAAGTTATCTGTGAGCTTCATTCTTTAACAGAAAATGATAACACATTATTCATTAGATTTCTTTCTTGAGGTTTCATAAAGTGCTAATTTCACAAAGACAATTGTATTATGAACTCTCTTATTAGAGAATTTTACCCTCGTCAAATAAGTATACTACATATATCTTGCAGTGAATGGAAATTAATTTTATCAGATTGTTTATTTTCAAGAGCACTTATAATTTTAAATCATTAGATTACATACTATACTTTTTTAATAAAAAGGGAATCACTTTCTCATCACCAAGATGATAAAGCGTTCTTGTTCCCATTGTTCCTTGCATTATGATAAGGGCACTGATGCTGTGTGACTGACTCAAGTGGGCCCTTCATTATTTTCATAATTAAAATCTGAAACTTTCCTATGCATCTTGGAAAATGGTAACTCGAAATACCCACCATTGTACCGAGGTTGATCCTTTTTATTTTTGAGAATTTAAGTGAATTGTTAGCCTTTTAACAGTGATTTCTTTTCCTTCTTTGGGAAATTCATAGGTATGTGTAATTAAATTTGATCATTTCCACCCCATCTATCCACAGATCTCCCTCGCCCCCCTATGACTACCTCTAAGTTCATGTCTTCTTTTCCTTCTTTTATTGTATGTGCCACTCGCTAAGTCTATTTACTGCTGCTCCTAAGCACAGGGCTCTGAGGCTGTCCATTAGCACATAGGCACTCTACGAAGGGTCACGCCCACAAAGAAAAAAATGATTCTCCCTCCCCCAGCCAATACCTCCTCAGCTAGGGGAGGAGTCTCCTGAATTTCTTTGCTACCTAGCTAGAATTTTGCCTGGCTTGATCTTGGGCAGGTTCAGTGCTGATAATCACAGCTGTGGTGCATTCATGCATGTGTACAATTGGCTGCATCATGGCCCGGAAGACAGTACTTCTCAGGAGGTCACATCTCTGGCTAGTATGTTCTTTCTGCCTTCTCTTCTTTGAAGTCCGCTGAGTGTGTCATTGTCACTTATTCTTAGCCCTTTCATCAGTTATGAGTCTCTGCACTGACTGTGACTAATAAAACAAGCTCTGCTCACTCTTGAGAGCAGACTTGTTCTATGGGTATAAACAAAAATGTTTAGAAGGTAGTTGGAGAGCTTTGCCACTTAGCAAAATAGAGATTAAATAGAGTTAGAACACATAAAAAGTTAACTACGTACTAAATTATCCCCAATCTAACAAGGGATTGACACCAAGAAAATCTAAGAACTTCCAGGAACTAAACAGCAGAAACCGTGCCACTTTAGACAGTGGTCACTAGATACAGAGACAGTTCTATAAAGAAAAGTTTCAATGGCCAACTGGTATCTGAGAAATTGTTCAACACCACTGATCCTATGGTAAGTTCAAATTAACACTGCAATTAAAACTTGTGTCACCGCAGTAAGAATGACCAGATTATCAAGTAGTTTAATGATCAGTTGTGCTGATATGCTTTACATTAGGACAGCCATTAGGGAAAATAATGCAAGAGTTGCTTTTCAAAAATTAAAGATGGAACTGCAGTGTTATCTAGAAACATGTCTTGTCATTCTTTGCTCCACCCTGCCTTATATGTCTCCAGCCAACACTAATTTTTCATCTCATGGTTGCCTTGTTAGCTCATATGGCCTAAAAGCACCTTCAGCAATGTAGTTTCTGCTCCAAATACCCCCAAAACATTAACAGCTGTTGATACTAATCAGTTTGTGTATTTTTCAAACCCTGTAAAAGATTATTATTTCCAATGAAATAATCAATCCCATGTTTTCACATTAAAATTGATTTATTTTAAAAGTTGCAGAGAACAACAATTTACCGAGAGTAAGTTCCTAATAATTTTTTCTTCTTTTTATTGAGTTTGATTGAGCTCTACATTTTTCTCTGCTGCCCCCTGCCTCTCCCCTCCCCTTCCACCCTCTCCCAAGGTCCCGATGTTCCTAATTTACTCAGGAGATCCTGTCCTTTTCTACTTCCCATGTAGACTAGATCCATGTATGTCTCTCTCAGGGTCCTCATTGTTGTCTAGGTTCTCTGGGATTGTGATTTGTGGGTTGGTTTCTTTGCTTTATGTTTAAAAACCACTTATGGGTGAGTACATGTGATAACTGTCTTTCTATGTCTGAGTTACCTCACTCAAAATGATGTTTCTAGATCCTTCCATTTGCCTGCAAAATTCAAGATGTCGTTATTATTTTTCTGCTATGTAGTACTTCATTGCATAAATGTACATTTTCCTTATCCATTCTTCAGTCAAGGGGCATTAATAAATTTTATTTTATTTGGGTAAAACCATGGAATAGAGGAGCAGAATGACATGTGAAAGAATGAAAGGTTCAGAAAGGAAAAAAAAAGGCTCTACTTTTAGAGACTGTGAAGGAAGTAAAATATGTCAATTGCTGGAAATGCAAGAAAAGAAAAACAATAGGCTAGTAGGTGAGGAAAATGAGGGTGATCGTGATTCCTAAACTTCAGGTGTGTGCCTCATGACAGGTGGCGGTGAGTAATAGTTGCTAGAAGTATCAGTGTAACAGCAGGAAGGGGAGTGACAAAATAGTTGCTCAGACCATGTGTTTGCAGTTAAGTGGAAGAAATCCACTCAGGGATGTGTAGAAAGAAGAAAGATGTAGAAGTTTATTAGTCATGATTCTCTGGAGAAAACAGAACTGAGAGACTAAGTATATATTATGAAGGGGATTGATTAGAATGGCTTCCAGAATGTGGGTTGGGTAATGCCACAATGGCTGGCTGTATGCTGGAGAAGTTAATAATCTCATAGCTGCTTAGTCTACAAGGGTGGGTGTTTCAGCCCTCCAAAACCAACACTGAAGGTGTTGAAGATTCTTTCAGAGCTGTGGCCCTATAAGTTGGAAGGATAAAGAATCTGACATCCACTGTCAGCAAGGGATGGGAGCAGCAGGGGCAGCCGCAGACTCACCAAGAGGAGCAAAGGCTGCCAATCAGGGCACTGCTTTTGCCTCAGGTAGTTTTATATTTTAACCACCTGATGGAAGAGTTACACGCTCTAGAATGACTTCCTCCTCTTAATTGATCCTTTAGGATGCAGCTTCCCCCAACTCCTGAGATATTTCTCTTGTTTATTCTAGGTCCAAAAAAACCATCACAAAGGAAAAAAAAAGTAAGGAAAGAGAGAGGAGGAAGGAAAATAGTTTTGGACTCTGACTATGAAATTAATGCCAACAATTTGTTATTTCATGATCAGATGAGTACATAGAAGCCCGAAGGAAGATACAGAACAAGGAACTAAATTTAACTACTTATGTAGAGTAACGTGAAAACATAGTTTCCTAACTAAGGATTTCTATCCAATAGTATAGAGAAGTATATTAGAGTTGTAATGGCTCAATGTAAGTGTCAAACTCTTCCTAGAACAATTACCTACAGTCTAGTGCTGAGAAAAAGTAAAATACGGTTTCAAGGACTTCAGTTAAGAAACAGAGTTTGGGAGAAGATGAGAAAGTCAGTCAAAAACAATTTAAGGAAAATTGAGGGTTCAAACAGTTGTCATAGAAATCAAGATTCATGTACAGGCCTGGGAAACAAAGAAATGCAAAGCAGAAGCTCGGTGGGTTTTCTGGATAAAACTAGTGGCTGGCCTCCTTTGTGCTGTGATGTGCTGTGTGTGTATGTGTGTATGCGTGTGTGTGTTTGCATAGAAGTGACTTCTTTCAGGTAGATGTAATAACCCCTTTAGTGGCCAGTTTAATGGAAGAGGAAAACCAATCTACCCACTCAAAGTGGGAACTGCAGACCTAAAAATCAATCAATCAATCAATCAATCAACAGCAAAGCAAGCAGACCACCCAAAGATGATGTGTATGGTGCTAGACAAAGCTTCTGAAGATTTTCAAATCAGATTGGTCACACCTCCTCCATGGATAGAAGAGAGGGGCAAAGTTTACAACTCTGGGGACATAAAAATATGACCACAGGCAGTTTCCTCTGACAAGAGCATTTAAGGATCACATGCTCTTTTAACAGAAGAAGTTTCTGCTAAAGATAATGAGAATTATGTTCTTTCTTGGTGAATGCCTTTGAGAAATGTCTTTTGCCTATCCTCATTCCCACGTTAGCATAAAACTGAAGTCAAGTGATAGGTTGTTATCATCTCTAGGAATTTCCACTCCTACCAAACTTTCATGGTAGAATTGAGATATTTGTAGTAACATCTGAACAAATTTTTTACATGGGGAAATTGCAAAATCAACTCATTAGTTTTTGAAGGAAGCGCCAGTGTATAATTTCTATTGTTGAATGAGCCCATTCCTCCATGTTAGGGCTTTCTATCTTTTCTATTTCAGTGAATTCCTTCAGCAGTCCTCTCAAATGTGCCAGGAATATATGTGAAGACAAAGGAACATTTATTAAGAGGTATTTTGAAAGATAAATTTAGTGGATTTCACCCCAGTGTTCTACACCAAGCCACTTATCAATTTATTTAAGCGTGTTATATATAGGTGTTTACATATAGGTGTTTCTATATAGGTGTGTGTCTGTATGGAGTCCAGAGGATAACTTTCGGTGTGATCCATGAGACACCATTCCCATCCATCTTTTAATGTATATATACATTAATATATATATTCATGTAATACATGTATAATGTATATAAACACACATATAAACTATATGTATGCATATGTGTGCATGTATTTATATATATAATGGAGTTTTCTTTACCTGGAATTCACCATTTGCAATGCAAGGTAGTCTGGCTATTCAATATACCCCAAGAACCCACCTATCTCCGCCTCACTAGAGCTCTGGTATTACAAGTATCTCTAACATATCTGACTTTTCTTCACACAGGATGTAAGGATCTTTGAGTGTGCAACATAAACATTTTACCAGCTGAGCTATGTCTTCCGTCTTGCACCAGTTATTTTTAATTTTTTCTTTTTCTTTATCTTTTCTTTAATTTTTTGATCATTTGTTTGTCTTTCAAGACAGGATTTCTCTGTGTATTCTTTGCTCTCCTGGAACTCACTCTGTAGAGTAGGCTGGCTTTGAACTCCCAAAGATCTGCTGGCTGCTGCCTCCTGAATGCTGAAATTAAAGGCATGAGCCACCACCACCCTGATATTTTTAATTTTTGAATGTAATATTTAAAAGCTCCTGATAAATCATGTAAATCAATAATTATTGAAGAGATTTTTATCAAAGCCTGGAAAATATCTTTCTTTTGGCTATATTTAGTCTTAACATTTTCATAACTGATAACTTTTTTCATTTTTTAAAATGTCCTTTTACCAAGTCTGTTTTCTTCTTTAAGGAACATTTTCTTATATCTTTAAAAAAATATTACTTACCAACTGTACTTTGTAATAACTTCATACCAATCAGGGTGATCATATAAAGACAAAAAGATACATGTTAAAACATTTTAAAGTTTTATTGTAAGTTTTTGAAAAAGTTCATAGTTAATGAGAAAATTATCAGGCCTTTATCATCTTGATGAGCTAATGTGCTGAGGTTTACAAAGGAGATAATGAATTCAAATTTTACAGGCTAACTTGTAAAGAATTAAACAAAGTAAAATGAGAAACATAATCTTATATCCCACTTTCAAATGTTGAGAATAATTACTGTCCATTTGTGTTTTTTTGTTTTTTGTTTTTGTCAAGCTTGCTGCCTTATTTTGTGACTTGCTTGCAATTTCATAGCTTGTCAGGATTATGAAGCTTGATCCATCCACACATTGTTCTTTTCAGTTAGAGTCAGGAACTTGGAAAACGGCATCTTCATGCTGCTTTGAGAAATGCTCACTTACCTGATCTCACTGTTCCTGTTCTGCTCCTTCCCTATACCAAGTATCTTAGCTTACTTTTCTTGTTGCTATGCTTGAAATGCTCCCACAAAGCAACAAAAGGACCGTGCGTTTGTTCTGGTTTTCACATCATGAGTAGACTCCATTATGACAAGGGAATTAATGTCACAGGAACTTCAATTCAACTATTCCCATTATACCCACAATCAGGAAGTTGAGGGATGAGCTTCCCATTGATGTTGAGTTATTTTCTCCAGGTATGCAGTTCTGGATCCTAACTAAGAGAGTGAACCCACCTAGTAGAAGGGGTGTGACTTTCTACCTCACTCAATAGATAAAGATAATCACTTACAGGCATGCTGGGAAAACTAACCAAACATAGATATTCCTCAGAAATATGCCCAGAAGTGTGCCACCGAGGGGATTCTAGATCCTGTGAAGCTGACAACTAACATTGATCATTGTACCCCACTTTCAGAAAACATGACCACACTTCAGCTTGAAGAAAGACCAGATGCCATGAAGGTCAGATTATCCTACCAACACCCACTCAAATGTCTTTGTTTAGACCATGGTAGCCCCCAAGTACAATTATTTCAAATTATGAGTTGTAACCAAATAAAACTAAAGCTTCTTTTGTGCAAAAGTTATATGTCTACTGTCATGTTGCTTTCCTACAGAAATAATTAAAACACTTGTTTTGAGAATTCACAGAGCGTGTGGGTCACATATGAAACTTATCAAAGAGGCATGTTTCAAGTATCCAAGTAAAATATCTCTTATGGATAGGGTTTTTGTTTTACCTTATTGTAAAGAATAATTTTGCTATAAATGATTGTTTGTTGAACCATTTTCAGAGAAATATTAGAAAATTCTTGGAAAGTCCATTGTAGATCTTTTCTAATATACTGGGCATGACCTAAAGGAAATTAATATTTCAATTTATTTGAATATTTTCCTTCAACTTCTTATAAGTAGGTTCTTCAATTCTCAAAATTTCTTCTGTTTTTCATCTTTTTCGTGGCATGAAATTAACATATTATGAACCTTGTCACTTTCAAAGTAACAATAATTAAATAACTTTAACCACGTTTATATTTTTATTTATTAAGTGTACTGATCTGTAGGCTACTATATTGTTTTGGTGAATATTCTGTCCATTAACCACAAAAATTTATTTAAACTTGTGTTTATAAATTTAATCTGTTATATACTTTTTAAGCCTGAGAATATACAGTTATCAAGACATATTTTCTATTATAAGAAAATCTTATTTCCTCTCTTTCTTTTAATATATCATGGGTTATATTGAAAGTCTTTTCTAACTTTCCATTGGTCATAGATCCATGAAAAGTGATCTTCAAAAAAGGAAGTATTTATAGAATACTCAGGAACTAACTGGTTATAGCAAAACATGAGTTCTTCCACTCCTGACCCATAATCAGACCTTTTGGATGCTTAGCTGGTTATAGCCAATTGTTAGTGTGTGTATTACACTAGCAATTCCAGAAGCAGCTTTATGGAGGAAATCTATATTTTGGCTCATGATGTTGGTTTATCATAGAGATAAATGTATAGTAGAATTCACAGCGAAAGAAATGTCACACCCACAAGAAAGTGCTACAATTTGGGCTTTCACTTTAGTTTGGTTTTACTGCCACATCCCTTTGTACAGTGACCTGCATCATCATGTTGATATGTAAGAAAGAAAGCTATGTAGGTAGGTAATTACTACTCTTTCCTCATTACATTTTAGGAACTTCAAGGTTGTTTATCCAGACCTAAGTAAGAAGGTAGCTTTGATAATTATAACTCTTGGGTATATTATACCTAAAGATAAAGCAAAGGACAAAGTGGACTTATCATTTTTAGAATTACAGATTAGGAATTGAATCAACAGCAATGAGAGTTTTACAGAAGAAGTAGTAATTTTCTCTCATGAATCAAAAAGACATTTGTCAATGTTCATCTAATTATCCAATGCCAGAATTCATATTTGCTTGGGGTTACAGTGATTGTCAAAAGTGAAACTCAACAAATGTATAGATGAAGGAAAAGAAATGAAAATGGAAAGAAAGAGGGAGGGATTATAAAATTAGGAAACAATTAGACATACTTTATTTGTAGTTCATTTAAACTTTAAAACAAAGAGAAACTAACAAATTTAATTCTGAAGTTCTGAATAAGAATCTTAATAAGAACACTATTTAAAATTTGTTTCAATATGATGCCTAGTTTCCAGTAAACAAAAAAGTATTCAGTGTATCAAACTGTTTTACAAACCCTCTAATTGATGTACTCAGGCGAATGTGAGGGACAGGATGCTCACAGAGAAGAAAGGTGTGGAAAAGTCCTAGAACAAATGAGTCATGTAAATGGTGTACTGTGTTATGCAGGTTATAGATAATGGGTTGTTGAGATCATCACAATGGAAAATATTGATTTACTTACAAGAAAGTACAAAGTCAGAACTGAGTCAAGCCTCAAAAAACACTACCCACCGATGCCCTATAAAATCCTGTAAAGACAAGCTTCATTGTTAAGCAGCCTCCACACAGCCTGATTTTGCAAGGTGTCCTTGGCTGATGCAGTCTGTTATCCTTAAGTCAACATGGTAGGTTAACAGTGAAGAAACATGGTTGTAGTTTCTTTGGTGGAGGAGAGTTCGGCAGAGTTCTGAAGGCAGAATATATACAGTGAAGTTGGATGAACCACTGCATTAGTATTCCAACCATAATAGATAAATCACACAGATTCTACATCATTTACATTGTCTCCTTATGTTCAAATCCAGTTGCTGGACAAGACAATGAAACAGCATGACTGCCAAGGTCTGAGTCCTAGTCCTTCTTCTGGTCTTGAAGTGTTAGGATTATATAATTCTCTCTCTCTCTCTCTCTCTCTCTCTCTCTCTCTCTCTCTCTCTCTCTCTCTCCCTTTCTCTCTTTCTCTTTCCCAATATGTATATTAGATACTTCACATTCATAAGAAATACATATGTGAGCAATTTCTAAAGACAGAGTTTAAAATACTCTGAATATTACTTAGAAAAGTATTCATGTTTAAACATAAAGCAAAGAAAACCAGCCTACAAACCACAAGCCCAGAGAACTTAGACAACAATGAGGACACTAAGAGAGACTTACATAGATCTAATGGGCAGTAGAAAAAGACAAGATCTCCTGAGTAAATTGGAAGCATGGGGACCATGGGGGAAGGTTGAAGGGTAGAAGGGAGAGGCAGGGAGGGGAAAAGAGAAAAATGTAAAGCTCAATAAAAATCAAAAAATAAGAAAAATATTCATTATTTTGTCTCCTTTTTCAGAGAAGAACGAGGTACAATGTTTTGTCATTGTTTTTGTTTGTTTGTGCAGTTGTGTGCTAGTGTCCAATTTATATGGAAAAGTTGATGAATGTAGCAATGTAACATGATAATGATGTACTTCTTTCTTAAAAACATGTATCTGTGACCTATCACTGTTTTAAATTTAAAATGACACAGTAAACATTCTCAGAGGTAGGAAGTTTGTTATCAAATAGGTAATTACTTATAATAATAAAAGTAATTTCAGCTTCTCTCGTAGCTAAGAGCCTCTTAAAATTCAGTGAAAGCCTCTATGTCAGTCTGCATTCCTAAGCATGCAGAATAAACCAGTAATATTATATGCTTACTTATCAGGAGGGAGAAACCTAAGGGGTTATACATATATGTATAATACATAGTCCAGAGAGAACTACTTGGATCCAAACCTCAACTCTGTACTACACACTATATGACTTTGAACAAATTATTGAAAATACTGTTGACAGAATACAGTTACCTTCTAGGTGACAGAAATGAAAACAAAATCCTACCAAACAAAACTACTGGGAATGGTCCATATTTGGTTCTGCAGAAATTTAAAACAGTGGCGGGCTCACAAAGTGAACTATGCAGGTATGAGGACACACTCTCGTTGATTTCTGTTCTAAGAATCCAAGGTATGGTCCTGAAGAGAAAAATCTTCAAAATTTGAAGGCATAAGTTCAGGGTGGAAGCAATAATTTGGGTAACGGATGAATAATGTGAGGATGTCAGAGAAGAGAAAGCAATATGCTGTAAAATGCATCAAAATTTGCTGTCTTGTCCTTGCAAGCAGACAACAAATAAAGCCCAGACATGTGTTCTCTCCCTGCATTTCCACTGTCACAAGCTGGTTTTTGGTGTTCTTTAGAACTTCGTTGCCATTATTCTCAGCGAATCTTCTAGAAAGTCCTTAGAAAATCTCTGAATTCTGAAGGGCAACTTTAGTAACTTTATAGATAAATGACTCAATTGGAAATTGCCTAGTTTCCTTAGGCCATCCAAGTATTCATTAACAGGTCATTTTATAATAGTTCCTACTGGCATTTCTGTCTGAGACTACACACGTACATTGAGATACTTCAAAATTTGACATCCAAGAACACCAAACCAATCAAAGATTATTGCAATGCAAAAGTAAGAAATTTTTATGAAACAAAAGAGTGGAAGATACTACAGCCATGTCTTACTTAACATGCTGTCTAGGGACAAGTCACAGGATACAACTTATAAATTAAATAGCTAAGGATATCTTCAGTGGTTCTCAACGTTCCTAATGCTGCAACTTTTGGAATCAGTTCCTTGTTTTGTGGTGATCCCTAACCTCAAAATTATTTCGTTGCTGTATTTATTATCACTGTAATTTTGCTAATGTTATTAATTATAATGGAAATATCCAATATTCAGGATATGAGACCCTGCCACCAAGGGGTCTCTTCCCACAGGTTGAGAACTGCTGATGTAGGTCAAGCCATTTAAAGGTTGTTCCTAAGTGCTGGGGATATGAGAACTTGGAGGAGATGTGGCCTAGTAGGTGCCACTCAGGTTCACTCTGAAAGGCTGCAACTGTGTGAAGTATGTTTCACTGTGAGTATAACGTGATTTTAAAAAAGAATATGCATTCCCTCCTCAAGTTCTTTCTCTCGCTGCTGACAGTGTATTTCTCTCAAAGGTAATGTCCTTATGAAAGCACAGATGAGGTGTTACCTTCTTATCCCAAGCACTTTGCAGAAAAACAACTTGTTCAGAATCACTTTTCATTTTTTTTCTCTAGCCCCTCCCCTTCATAGATTCCCTTTCAGTTTAAGCTTTCACGGGCTTTGCCTTAAGTGACTCAAGGCCTGATGTGGGAGTCCCCTCTGTGTGCTATGATTACCATTAATGAATAAAGAAACTGCTCTGGACCTATAGCAAGGCAGAACTAGATAGCTGGGGAAAGCTCGGCTGAATGCTGGGAAGAAAAAGGGCAGAGTCAGAGAGAAGCCATGGAGCTGCCAGAGATAGATGCTGTGAACTTTACCTGGTAAGCCACAGCCACGTGGCGATATACAGATTAATAGAAATGGGTTAAATTAATATAAGAGTTAGCCAAGAAGAAGCTGGAACTAATGGGCCAAGCAGTGATTTAAATAATACAGTTTCTGTGTGATTATTTCAGGCCTAAGCTAGCGAGGCAGCTGGGAACCAACAAGTGACCTCCTTCCAACAAAAGACTTTCAAAACTGTAGCACAATGTGACTAAATACGTTTTTGTGTTTATTTTTTCTTATTATTCCCCCACGTTACCCACACTGCAGTCTACACAATTCCTTCCCTGCAATATAATATTGCTAATATTTCTCATTTCTTGGCTTGTATATGTTCTTTACTTGGCCCAAAATGCCCTCTTCAAACTCATCTTCATTTATTGAGATTAGATTCAAATAGCTCCCTTTTTAAATTCCCACATCCTGGTATAGCTACTGAGGTCATGTTATCATCACTATCACTCTCAGCCTTCTCATTCTCCCAAGAAGTGTGAGAACAAGCACTCTATTCTGGACGGGTCCCAGGATCTCTGCATCTCTGGCACCCTCCTTAGTCTCACACACAGGTTTAGCTATCCAATCAGTGTCCCTGTGTCTTACTGCAATAATAAAGGAATCCTCTTAATTACGTACAGAACAAGACACATGCAAACTTGGGTGAACTAGTAAATAAATTCACTATTTTGTGTAAAGAAGTCTGTTTATGAACAAAAACACTTCCAAGCCCAGAGGAAGAATTTGTAGAAAGAATATTCTGTAGAGTTAAATGTCTTTTACAAATACTGAGGGCTTCAGAGATGTTACAGTTGCAGGAGCCTGTTCCATTTTGAGACTCTCTCTCTCTCTCTCTCTCTCTCTCTCGCTCCCTCACTCTCACTCTTGCTCTGTCTTTTCAATATAGTTCCTTTTATTCTTTTTATTTTAATTATAATTGTATAAAGAAATTAGTTATATTTTGCTCACTTGGATGGAGTCCTGGCTAATAAATAATGCTTACCTCTTGGAAAGACCTTATTTGTGAACATAGCACTCACTTGGGGAATAGGGCATGTAGAAATTAATTTAGTGTCAAACAGAAAGTTTCCTCCCTACTGGAGAGCTTTTGTGGTTGTGGAAGATACAATGCAGACTGCTGAGGGAGGTCATCAACTGTCTTATAATAAAGACTAACATTGCAAGATATTCCCAGGCATACAATAATGACTTGATTAGTGGACATGAAATTTGGGGTCTGCCTAAGATTGCAACTTTTAAACCTTATGATTGTTGCAATTCAAAATTCTTTTTGTTTATATAAGATATTCTCTCTTTTCAGAAATATCAAAATAAACCAACTCAGATGAAAATTTTTCCCAATCTAAGTTAAATACATTCATGGCAAGTATTTAACTTAATGCTGTGGAACTCTGTTTTATTTAACTCATAGTGAACATATCAATTTTTCAGGAAAAAAAAACAAAGCAATTCGCCATTATATTGAAGTGTATCCCAAATCTGTCACTTTTCACGTTCTTTACTGCGTCCTCTTCATTCAGATCTTAATTATCATGCCTCTGAATGACTTTGGGAGACAACGCAATAGAGTCCTGATGAGTCAAACACCTTGGATACCCTCTTCTGGAGATCCCTGCTCATTTTCTGCTTCACACACCTTAGGCAGATGGTATGAAATTAATTTCTGTTTGTCTATTCTGATTAATAAATACCTCAACATATTTTCAAGCCAGTCTAACCCCACCATTCCTACAACTCCAAACATGCGTTTTCTCTTCTTAAAATGCACTACATTCTGTTGCTTCTATTTTTTTTTTTTTGGTTATTATTTCCTTCAGCTATCTCCACAATTGTTACCCATTTAGAGAGTATAAAGGACTTTCTTACATAAAAGTATTGACTCTCTGACAATGGTGTTTTGATTTCTTGTAGAAATTTTTCCTTGCCAGCATATTAAATGTTTGTTTCCTGTGTCCACTCACTAGGATATAAGCCATAAGCGACACAAGGACAGAGATAGTGTTTGGTTCGCTGCTGCCACAGCTTCGTTTCCGTTGCTGTGACAAAATGCCTTGAGACAAAGCAACTGAGAAGAGGCTTTATTTCTCATACCTTTTCAAGTCAGACTCCATTGGGTGACAGGAAATGGGAAAAGCAAGTCACAGCACATCCATCGTCCTGAGCAGAGGGAAACAACTCAAGGCTTGTTTGTACTCAGCCCTTTCATCACTCACACTGTAATGTAATCACAAATTAAGTGACCCATACAGTAAATTTCCCAAATCAGTAACTTTATATAAATCTAGGCATCTGTATAACTGCAATCATAAGTAATTTGTAATGTGGACCATTTTTTATTGATTTTTATTGAGCTCTACATTTTTCTCTCCTCCCCTCTCTGCTTCTCCCCTTCCCCCTTCAACCCTCCCCCAACGTATTCATGCTCCCAATTTACTCAGGAGATCTTGTCTTTTCCTACTTCCCATGTAGATTAGATCTATGTAAGTCTCTCTTAGTGTCCTCATTGTTGCCCAAGTTCTCTGGGATTGTGGTTTGTAGGCTGGTTTTCTTTGCTTTATGCTTAAAAACCACCTATGAGTGAGTATGTGTGATAATTGTCTTTCTGTGTCTGGGTTACCTCACTCAAAAAAATATTTCCTACCTCCATCCATTTTCCTGCAAAATTCAAGATGTCATTATTTTTTTCTGCTGTGTAGTACTCCATTGTGTAAATATACCACATTTTCCTTATCCATTCTTCTGTCGAGGGGCATTTATGCTGTTTCCAGGTTCTGGCTATGACAAACAATGCTGCTATGAACATAGATGAGCACATGTCCTTGTGGAACAATTGAGCATCCTTTGGATATATACTCAAAAGTGGTATTACTGGGTCTTGAGGAAGGTTGTTTCCTAATTTTCTGAGAAATCGCCATACAGATATCCAAAGGGGCTGTATTAGCTTGTACTCCTGCCAGCAATGCAGGGGTGTACCCTATACCCCACATCCTCTCCAGCATAAGTTGTCATCAGTGATTTTGATCTTGACCATTCTTAGAGGTGTAAAATGAAATCTCGGAGTTGTTTTGATTTGCATTTCTCTTATTACTAAAGATATGGAGCATTTCCTTAAATGTTCTTCAGCTATTTTAGATTCCTCTGTTGAGAGGTCTCTGTTTAGGTCTATGCTCCATTTTTTATTAGGTTATTTGTTCTTCTGATTACCATTTTCTTGAGTTCTTTGTATATTTTAGAGATCAGACCTCTGTCTGATGTGGGGTTAGTGAAGATCTTTCCCATTCTGTAGGCTGCCGTTTTATATTGTTGATCATGTCCTTTGCTTTACAGAAGCTATTCAGTTTCAGGAAGTCCCATTTATTAATTTTTTTCTCTCAATGTCTGTGCTACTGGGGTTATATTTAGGAAGTGGTCGCCTGTGCCAATGTGTTCAAGTGTACTTCCCACTTTCTCTTCTATGAGGTTCAGTGTGGCTAATTTCATGTTGAGGTATTTGATTCATTTGGACTTGAGTTTTATGCATGGAAATAGATATAGATCCCTTTTAATTCTTCTACATGTTGATATCCAGTTATGCCAGCACCATTTGTTAAATATGCTTTTTCCATTTTATATTTTTTGCTTTGTCAAAAATCAGATGTTCATAGATGTGTGGATTAATATCCGAGTCTTCAATTTGCTTTCATTGGTCCTCCTGCCTGTTTTTATGCTAATACCAGACTATTTTCAGTACTATAGCTCTGTAGTAGAGTTTGAAGTCAGGGAGTATAATGCCTCCAGAAGTTCTTTTATTGTATAGGATTGTTTTGGCTATCCTGGATTTTTTTGCCTTTCCATATGAAGTTGAGTACCATTCTTTCGAGGTCTGCAAAGAATTTTGTTTGGATTTTGATAGACATTGCATTGAATCTATAGATTGCTTTTGGTAAGATTGCCATTTTTACTATGTGAATTCTACCTACCCAATAGCATGGGAGATCTTTCCACTTTCTGGTGTCTTCTTCAATTTGTTTTTTCAAAGATTTAAAGTTCTTGTCATACAAGTCTTCCATTTGTTTGGTTATAGTTACTCCGAGATATTTTATGTTATTTGTGGCTATTATGAAGGGTGATATTTCTCTGATTACTTTCTCAGCCCATTTATCATCTGTGTACAGGAGGGCTACTGAGTTTTTTTAAGCTAATCTTGTATCCTGCTAAATTACTAAAAGTGTTTATGAGTTATAGAAGTTCCTTGGTAGAATTTTGGGGGTTGCTTATGTAAACTATCATATCATCAACAAATAGTGAGTTTTACTTCTTCTTTTTCATTTTGTATCCACTTGATCTCCTTTTGGAGATCTTATTGCCCTATCTAGGACCTCAAAAATTATATTGAATAGATATAGAGAGAGTGGACAACCTTGTCTTTTTACTGAATTCAGTGAGGTCGCTGTGGATTTCTTACAATTTAGTTTGATGTTGCTTGTTGGCTTTCTATATATTGCCTTTATTATGTTAAGGTATGTTCCTTGTATCCCTGCTCTCTCCAAAACCTTTATCATGAAGGGATGTTGTATTTTGTCGAAAGCTTTTTCAGTATCTAATGAGATGATCACGTGGTTTTTATTTTTCATCTTGTTTATATGGTGGATTACATTGACAGATTTTCGTATGTTGAACCATCCCTGCATCTCTGCAATGAAGCTGACTTGATCATGGTGGATGATGGTTCTGATGTGTTTCTGGATTCGATTTGCCAGTATTTTATGTAGTATTTTTGCATAAATGTTCATGAGTGAGATTGGTCTGTAATTCTCTTTCTTAGTAATGTCTTTATGTGGTTTGCATATCAGAGTAATTATAGCCTCATAAAAAGAGTTTGGAAATGTTCCTTCTGCTTCTGTTGTGTGGACCAATTTGAGGAGTATTGGTATTAGTTCTTTGAAAATCTTGTAGAATTCTGAGCTGAAACCATCGGGTCCTGGAAATTTTTAGGTTGGGAGACTTTTAATGATTGCTTCCATTTATTTAGCAGTTATAGGTCTACATAATTTACTTATCTAATCTTAATTTAATTTCTGTAAGTGATATTTATCCAGAAAGTTGTCCATTTCCTTTGACCTGAAGTACAGGTTTTCGAAATATGATCTGATGATTCTCTGGATTTCCTCCATGTCTGTTGTTATGTCCCTCCTTTCATTTCTGATTTTGTTAATTTGTATATTCTTTCTCTCTGCCTTTTGGGTAGTTTGTCTATTTTGTTTATATTCTCGAAGAACCAACTCTTTGTCTCATTGATTCTTTGTATTGTTTTCTTTGTTTCTAATTTGTTGATTTCAGCTCTCACTTTGAATATTTCCTGCCCTCTAGTTCTCTTGGGAGTGAGTTTGCTTTCTTTTGTTGTTCTAGAGTTTTCAAATGTTCTGTTAATTCACTAGTGTGGCATTTTTCCGGCTTCTATATGTAGGCATTTAGTGCTATGAACCTTCCTCTTAACCCTGCTTTCATTGTGTCCCATAAATTTGGATATGTTGTGTGGTCATTTTCATCAAATTGAAATTCATTTTAGGAAGTCTTTAATTTCTCCCTTTATTTTTTCCTGACCCACCAATGATTCAGGTTAGCACTGTTTAATTTCTATGTGTTTGTAGGCTTTCTGGAATTAGTGTTGCTATTGAATTCTAGTTTAAGCCATGGTGATCTGATAAGATAAATGAGGTTATTCTAATATTTTTGTATCTGTTAAGGGTTTTTTTGTTACCCAGTGTGTTGTCAATTTTTGAAAAGGTTCCATGAGGTGCTGTTTGGATGGAATAGTCTATAGATGTCTGTTAAGTCCATTTGAGTCATAACATTGTTAGTTCCCTTATTTCTTGGTTAATTTTTTTTCTGATTGACCTGTCCAGTGGTGAGATTGGAGTGTCTTCGTCTCACATGATTAGTGTGTGGGGTTTAATGTATTATTTAAACTTTAGACTTGTTTCTTTTATATATGAGGGTGCCCTTGTATTTGCGGCATAGATGTTTAGTATTGAGAGTTCCTCAAAGAGGCTTTTTAAGTTTTTTTTTGATTTATTTTTATCTTTACTCATCTGTGAGATTATTACTTGCCTATCTCTTATCTAATTTTATGCCTGTTCTGTGACTCACAATTGTTTTGTTGGATGTGCTGCAAACCTTTTCCCCCACTGTGGCAAGTTAACTTTAACATTTTTTTTTATTTTGTTTTATTTTGACTGAGGTTGTATTCCAAGAAACAACACCATACAGTACCAAGTCTTTAGGGGTTGCTTTTATACTCAGCAAAATTAGTTTAACATGTTTTTATTATAACAGGGAAGTGTGTCATTTGTGGAACAAGACAAGACACTCAGAAGGACTGCTTATCATATGAAACAAGTTCGCTTCAGCTAAACATAATTCAGTTTAGAATTCAGTCTACAAATCTTCACTGAAAATCTCTGTAACATGAAATTCTCTTTCTACCAGTCAATAGAAAAGGAACTATTGGATTACATAAAGCATGTTCAATATTTATACTGAAGATTGAACTCTCTGTCCCACTGTTTTAATAGAGTTTCTTAGAAGAAGAAAAGTGGTTTCTGAGCTCTTTTTTTTTTTTTTTTTTTTTTTTTTTTTTTGCTATTGGGGACTTTCATAAAATCTCTATGTAATTCAGTGTTTACATAACTGAATCCAAACCCTTCGTTTTGCTAGATTCTGGGAGTAAAACTGCTCTATGTCTCACCACCCAACACTTAGGGATGTAAATTTCCATCTATAAATGCAGCCCATGCTCAATTACATGCCTTCAGTTCACTACAGTTCAAGCTATGGATTATTAAGCTGTGGAACCCCTCACCATATACAAGATGGAAGGAAGTAGGAAAGACAAGTGACAGAATAACTTATCTGTTACTAAACAATAAACATTCACTTTCTTGCTTCACTTACTTTCTTGCTGTTTTCAATCCAGGAATTAGCTTTCAATTAAGCAGAAGCACCTATTGTCAAAGATGCTCACGCTGATTTCAGGCAAGTTCTGATGTCGTCTTGGCTGAAATGAAGTTGCTACCTTTTAAACTGACTAGTATTATTTAATTTTTATTATTTTAATGTTTAACTTAGAAGGATACATGACTCATACATGCACATGAATGTATCTTTAATGTTGGATAGAAGGAAATATATATATTTGAACTGCCTATTAGTATTTTTCTTTTGTTGAAGTATTACTACTTCTCTGCTCTTTATATGGTTGTGTCTATATACATTCAAGATAAATCCTATGGACAATGACTATCTCAGTTTTGATTAATTATTTTTTGAAATATTAGTCAATATCCATTGAATGGCAGGAAATGAATATGATTCCACTCATCTTGACTCACACATGTTAGCCTAGAATTTGTACCTACTGAGTAGAGAGTAAAACAGAAAGTAGTTGGATACTTAATAAGAAAAAGTTAGTAAAACTTTCTGCATTAATTTCATCACTCCTTAATTAATTTGAAAAAGTAATAATGGGTGATATCATTTTATTTGAACTGACACATTTTACAGAATACTATTTTGGTAGGGTTTTTTAGGTATAGCAGAAAAGAAAGGATTTGTAATCTACAGAAGTTTTGGATAGCATTAGCTTGAGTGAAGTAAGTATTATTTTTTGATATAATATGTATATGTTGGTCAGGTTTCTGTCACTGTAGAAATAGATATCTAAATAAGATTTAAAATGTCATCTTGGCTCTAGAGTTCCAAAGATTTAGTCCATATTCCATTCTTTTTGTGAAAGGGATGCACCCTGGCAAAAACAGGCATTAGAGGAAGCTGGTCGCATCATGTCAGCAAGAACCGGCACAAGAGAAGAAAGGCTACAGCCCCAATATTCCCTTCAGTGGTTTGTCCACAACTGTCTGACTTCTTTCACTAGATTTTACCTGGTAAGATTATTCTGTCTCTCAGTAGAGCCACAGCATAGCACGTATGTCTTCTATTTAAATCTGGGAGGTTTAAAGGACACTCAAGTTCCTAATTCTGCAGTGTTACGAAGTGAGACCTTGGAGGGCCTTTTGTGTGATAATAAGAATTGTAAATGGCAGATACTAAAAGGCATACAACAGCTGTGAGGCTCTTTGGCCAGATAGATATTTCATTTGCTTTATTTGAATAATAAAGTAGTCATTTATTGAAAATTTCCTAGAAAATAATTTTAACAATATTTTCCTTGAATGTTTAGTGAATTATTTCCTTCAGTGTATTCTATTTACTTACCCATGCTAATGAGACTACAAATACTTTGTAAATGTTCTAACTTTGTGGCTTAACATGTATTTAAAAACTTGAAACTCACTGTCCTTCCTCCTTACTCCAGTCTCTGAGGCATTGTGACATTCATATTTTATTCATAATACCTGGCATATTTCTCTTTTATCATCTCCTGTTTTCTATAAGATTTGTTTTTAATCCAACAAGTTGTCCATTACAGGCAGCACAACCAGGATTTTCATGTCCTTTTTTCTATATATCAACACTTGGGTTTAATTTAAATTAACTTCTAGGCACATCTGTTGTTATTGCATAACATGATTTATTACTCCTATAAAGTACTTTGGAATAGATGGACCTCCTGCTTTGCTTCTGACCAAATCCAGCATGAGATATATTCTTTTTTTCCACATTTATACTATAGCTCTTTTGGTATGCCCAGAACTTACAGAAAGATGTCTCAAAAGCTGTGCATGATTTAAAATGAATTTCAGCTGTTTCCTCAGTGCCATCAGATACTCTGAAATCTGTCTCTGTCTCTGTGTTTCTTTCTCTGCCTCTGTTTTGTGTGTGTATGTGTGCCTAATAACATTTCCAAAATTTCCCAGGTGTTTTTGTGCCACCTAAAGGCATTAGAATATGACCATGTCTCCTAATTATCACTGACTTCAAATTTTGTATTCCTACTGATTTTATTTGCCAAGAATAAAACTCCTTCTGTCAAATTGAATCCTGTTTGAAAAATTTGGTTCTTGTTGTTTTGACTTCCCTGCTTCACCTGCCTTCCTTTTTGCATGCATCCTGAACCTTTCTCAATGCTCTACCCTCCTTTCTTCCCCTTAAATGTCCACAGGTCTGCTATAGCGTAACAGATCAAATTCCTCCAATCTGCCTTCTTTCATTCTCTGATTCCAGACCACTTCCTTTCTAAAGGCTGTTTCACATGGACTCATTCCCTTCTCAGCATCCATTCTCTTAATCTGTTGTAATATGATCTTGACCACATTCTTGAACATAATTCTTCAGCCATCAGGTAACTTACCTGCCAGCCTACCTGAAACCTTCTTTCAGTCCCTTCTTTTAGTCCCCATCCTTATTGTGTCTGAACAGATGGCCCATTGAGGGTCCCCTCTGTGTGAATACTATTCTCCTTGGCCTTTCAGATCGTACAGAGTCTAGTTTTCCCTCCCATATAGAGCCTATTCACTCCAGATTGCTGACTCCACATTGTGCTCCAAGGACTTTTCTTGTCCTGCCAAGTGATGACGTCATCTATTCACAAAGCTCAAATCCTAACCCTCTAGGGCCATTTCTGCTCCATAGAAAAATTTTAAATTATAGACTAGTCCTACCCCTGAGTCCATTCGGTGAAATGAAACCAGGATTCTCTTCTTGTTTTAAGGCAGATTCTCACTAAACAGTCAAGAGCAACAGACGAATAGGCTCCTGCCTTCAGAATGCTGAGATTACAGGCACATAGGGCCAAGCATTCCGCTAAGCCTCCTACAGTATTAGACGGAGCAAGGTTTAAAGTCACCGCCCTTTGAATTTTCTTAGAGCAGTGGACTTCATCTTAGACAGTGTCTAAAAATAGGCAAGTCAGAAACTTTTATTTTCGTTCTCTTCTTGACTTTCAGGACAGATCATTATATAATTTTAAGATCATTTTGTCTTCTTCCTCTGTCTTCTAATATCTCCCTTCATCCTGCATTGTTAAGCATCCTTGATATGTTTTCTTCTCTAATCTGCCTGCATTCACCCAGAAGAATCTCATTTCTTCCCGTCTAGGTTTGTGCAATGTCATCTGTTTGTTACACTCCTCCTAAACCAAGCTTAACGCCCACTCAAATTAAACAGGAGAAACTTTTCTCACATTTTCTTCTTCCAAATTAAGCTTCTTAGAGCTTTGGCTCATGCATTCTTTTCCCCATTACTTTTTTCACACTCATTTTCCCCCCTCTAAGTATAACTTTCCAGGTTCCTCCAGATCCAAAATAAACCTTTGATATGAGGTGTTTAGCTTAATCTTTAGAAATACCAAAAGATTGAGCTTCTTCTCTTGCCTTAGATTTTTTGTTTGTTTTCATTTGCCAAATGGAGATGATGCTATCTTTTTATCTCAGACTTGTAAACTTAATTTGAAATGAAATTGTGGTTGCTGAGTCCTGAGCCAAATAATATTAGAATACTTTCTTAACTTTCCTTTCTGTATGCACTTACCCTCATTCCGTCATGTTGCATTTTGTAAGTATGGGTGCATGTTTTGTTGCTTGAATAAGCTCTGAGACAACGCACTCTTGTTTTGAATCATATCTCCTTTGTATCCATCACGGTAATTGGTATTTGTTGTAGGAACCGTAATGTATTTATTGAACATATCTTTTAGAGTAAATAATTTTAAATTCCTTTATTGAAGGACGAAATAAAATCTTACAAGTAAAATGGTGAACAATTTCACTAAGGCTCCTGATTTGGGGAAAACCCAAACCATTAAATTTTTGATAATTAAAAAGAAAAAGCAGGAATTAGTTGAATATTTGCTTCTTGTTTGTAAAGGCCTGATGCCATCTCCAGCATCTCCAGCACTACATAAGCATGGAGGTATATGCCTTCAATACCAGACCTCTGGAAAGTGCAGACAGGAGTAAAATAACTTTGTAAAATAAGTTCAGAGTCATCCTTTGCTACATAGTAAATTCTAGGCCACTGTGGGTTATGTGAGACTCTGACTCAAAATAATTAAGTTGGAAACAGTAAACACTTTGCCTGGGGATGGTGCCTAGTGGTGAAGTACCTACTTAGAATACCTGAGGCCTGGGTTCAAACACTGGCACTGCCAAAGAGGGAAAGAGAAACGTAAAACTGACTTCTGGAATCTAAATGCATATATAGTCTAAGGACAGACTTGGGTGTTACTACGTACAGGACAAATTTTCTTCTCTTTCCAGAATGCTAACCTTCTATACATTCTGAGGTGTGTATGTTGAGTGGGCAAGAGACAGCTCTGATGTAATTTTATTATGGATTAATAATAACCTATGGATCCTGGTGGGCTGAGGTCATATATGGAAGCATGTTGATATGTTCCAGAGCTGCATATGACTAGGCATTTGAAGTCAGATTACCTGACGAGAGCCTGAGATGTGGCTCAGTGCCTTTGTTTCACATAAGGCACTGGCTTGAGTCCCAACGCTGCAAGAAACAAAATACCAGCAATAAGGTGGGATCATCATGGTATATGCTTTTAGTATACACATATACACACGCCTGTTTCTTCCTTGACTTAGAACATTAAATTATTTTGACATTTTATTTTTAGGGTTTTATTTCATTATACCCTTCTCACAGTTATAGTTCATATGTCATACATTGAAAATATATAAATATATTACAATACTACAGGAGAAAGGCCTTTCCAAAACATCTTTGCAATGTATAATCACAGCAAAGTGTACAGAACAAACATTTTCTGCTCCAACGTAGCCAATTCTAGTGAGCAAGACACCTCTTCCTGTGCATCTTCACAGTACAGCAATGCATGCATCATGCTGTGGAGGCCCTACTACTTGTGCAAAAAGAGCCAATCTACTCTAAATAAACTAACTGCCATGTTTTGTTTTATTCTGCTTTGGAAATTTGTGTGTGTGAGTTTATGTTATTTGTATATGCGTATGTGTTTATGGGTGAGCCAGTATAGCTGTTCATGAGCACGTGGAGTCCAGAGGAGATATCAGGGTGTCTTGTTCTATCACTCTTTGCCTTGTTCTCCTGAGATACCGTTTGTTAGTGATCCTGGATCTAAGCTGGCAGCCAGCAAGGCCCTGAAGTCTTTTTGTCTGTCTACCATATTATGATTTTAAATCACGGCCCAGATCACTCAGCTTTTCCCATGGGTTTGGGGATTTTAACTCAGGTCCTCATACGTGTGCCACAGGTGCTGTCATCCCCCAAACCATCTCCCTAACCCAGGGCTTATGTATTAACACTCAAAGAGAAGTGGACCTCTACAGTCTTCAGTTCCGCTGAAGCTGACTATTTTGTGGAAATGTATTCATTAAGCGTGGTTCCAGATTATACATCATGTCGCTGGTGGCATAACACTCAACAGCGCAAAATATTTCATATTGTTGGTTGTAGGCAGAGGCTGCTCATTTGTTTCCTGGCCACCCGGACCTGTATAATGACCCAGAAACTATATGAATTAACAAGACTATTTGTCCAATAGCTTATACATATTTCTAGCTAACTCTCACATTTTGAATTAACCCATTTTTATTAATCTGTGTTATCATCATGATGCTGTGGCCTACCGGTAAGGTTCTGGCTGCCGCCTGGTGTCCTTCTCCTTTGTCAGGTACATGATATCTTCTTGACTCCACCTACTTTTCCTCCTTTTCTCTGTTCAGATTTCCCTCTTGGCTTTACTCTACTAAGCCATTGGCCAAAACATCTTCTTTTATAACCAATGGTAGTAAAACATCATCAATATCCTCATAATTTGTTTCTAGGATCTTACAACAAAGTTTGAGGGTCATTTTAACTATAGATTTCTCTGAGATTTGAATGCTTCTTTATCAAAACAAAATTACAGGGGCGATGTTCAGGTGGAGAAACAGGTTCACCAAAGATACAAGAGAAATTGGTCCTATAGTCTGCAGTCTGTTGGAAGCCGGAGCTACACAGGTTACTGTTGCCTACTTTATCCTGTGAAGTAGAGTTGGTTATGTGCATACCCAGGAGGGTGTGATCATGTGAGAGTAAAAGCAGTGGGTGACACAGGCAGTTGAGGTCCACAACCAACATTACCATTAACATCCAAAATTCTGAGTCACAGCTTTTTCCTCTTGCATCATTTAATATGCCTGCTCCTTAAGGACTCCCACTGCCTTGCCTTGCTCACCTGGCAATGAGATCCTGGATGCTCAGGTTTATCCAAGTTCACTTTCCTCACCCATCCCTAGACTTGTACACATTAACATTCAGACCAAAACAAGAGATGCCTTTATTGTAAGCAACTCTTAATTATTTATGATAATGGGCTACTGAAAAAGCTTGAAAAAAATAAGGAACAAATTTGTTCAGAGGTTTGTTACCTGGCATGAACTTTCACGCTATCCTTTGGAGATGGTGTGAGGGGTAGAATGAAGAAAGGTGACAGGGAGACTCCACACAGTGACTCATACTCCAGGGACAGCTCCGCTGAGGGGCTTTGCAATGCCCTGTATCACTATCCTGTAGAGCATGATGGAACTGGTAAATCCGAGAGCCTCTGGCTATAAATATATGTTGAGCCAGTGAATGAGAGGTAATATACTTGATGTGTTTCTAGAAGTGAAATATGTTATGTTATTCTCTTCATGATGCCTAAAATCAATAAAGCAATAAAGAGTTATAGTGTTTGCAAAGAGTTCATAAAGAAGTCACACACTTAAAGAGACATTTCTATCAAGTGACTATATACTTTGAAAGGACAACAGTGAATCATGTTAACTTAATGTTACATGGGAAACAATGCTTCTATAAGCTTGCTCATTCGTGTCATATTCAGAAACCATTCCTTTTATAAGTATTTAGATATAACTAATGGTGTTGCTGTAGTGATTCTTCTAGATAGCAAGAAGATACAATGCATCTTAATGGTGCAGCTGGTTGGCAAGTGAGAAAACTAATTTGATTATACTCAATATTTATTAAATACTTTGTAGTTACTTGCATCTTTCTAGCTGAATGTGAAAAGGCAAAGTTAAGCAAGATACTGTACCTGTGAATTTATTATTTCTGTCGATAATGATATCGGTTATAGAAGATTTGATCAAATCAAGCTCTGTTCGGTCTCTATGACTTCATATATTTCCTAGTCTATCAGTACTCCAGGAAAGACTCAGGCCAACACAAATCTGTAGTTAATAAATGTATGAGAATAAACAGAAGTATTTATAAAGCAGTTTGATACAATGTCCATTTAATAAGACAGCAGTAGTAGGTTTCTCCTACTCCTAGAGCCTATAATCACCTTAACTCTTGATCAGATTGATGATACCATGCTTGATTTCTCTTCAGTGGAACAGGCCACAAATCCAGTCAGAAAGTGGTTAGTTAAACCCAGAATCATCGTGCCACTATTGCCCTAGTGGGGATATCTTGCCAGGCAGGCGCTGATGCAATTCATGGGATCCACAGGTGGATAGAACCAGTGATGATGTTTCTCCCAACAACTTACATAGCACTTTAAGACAATGTGAAGCCTCGATATATTAACATCAAATACTGTAAGGGATCTACTTTCCTAGAAATCACATGTAGAAAAAGAAAACCGAGCTCTTTATTTGGAGACAGAAGCCTAAATTTTAATAATAATTCAAGCATCTATTTCTAAAATTCAAACTATGTGGGAATCTTTATTCTTATATCACTTGAGAAAGTTGGGGTGCATGGATTCTTTTTAATTTTAGTTTATTTTTAATTTCATTTTACATTCCATGCATAGTTCTCTCCCTCAACACTTCTCCCAGCCCCCTGCCTGACCCCAGCCCACTGTCCATCCACTCTTCCCAATGGGTAAGGCTGAGCATGGCATCCCTCTACAGGGAATGGGCTCCAATAAGCCAGCTCAGTACATGGATTCTTAAATTTCCCTGAGGCCCAAGTGGTAAGAGAAAATGATGAAAGATGGGGCTATTTTGAGAAATTTATGGATGTCAAAGATTAATAGCCCTTATCAACAATAAAAACAAAGTTTTATAGATTGAGAATGTCTAGAAGAATCTGAGGAGCCAAATTTAAATGACTCACATCTGGCAAAACTTGACTTTTAATTCAACCAAAACAATGGCAAAAGGAAAGCAAAATGTAATGTGCACATCTGACAACTACATACTGATTGTCTGGGGTAACTGCAACTGACTTTTTTTTTCTTCCTAGACATGTATATTCATGTGTGAACCATCAGGAAAAATCACCTGGTATTATGTTTAAAAACTCATTACTCAGCATGGCGAAAGCCTGTCTTCTTCAAGCCTCATTTAATTTGTATCTACAAGGAATGATGACTTCTAAACTGGGCCTCTAATTATGAACTTAGGATAGCAGGATGAAGCATAACACAGTGACCACCCATGAGCCTAGCTAATAGTTGTGTTAAGTGCAGTAAGGTGGAGACAGACTTACAGCACCAGTTTCAGCTGTGTTTCCAAGGTGATGGAAGCCTGCAATGGAGCGCATGTCCAATTCAAATGACATATCTCTGTATCAAATCCTGGAGTACCTAACTCCAATTACACACTCTAGTCCTAATATAATGTGTAATGAATTGATTTCATATTTATTTGTGTATGTATGAGAAGGTTGAAGTGTTTTGGGTTGAAGCCATGTAGATAATTTTATCATTTTGTAGCATTTTCAACTATTATAACTTACATTGCATAATAAAAAAACCGTTCAGCATTTTTGCCATTATTGTTAAATCTGGCCTAACTATGCATTTATACATATCAAAATAGCACCTGAATTTATTTGTAAATAAATTTCAACTAAATGGAGAATAGAATTTTCAATAAATAGTTGAGATTTGCACAGGTGGCTCTCAGCTAATCACAAGCTGCAAATTGCTCAGAAGTCCAGTTAAGCAAACGTTGTTCTCTGAGTAACAGGGGTATTTCTGTATGTTACCTCCTTGCTCGTTATACATGTTACTACTCTGGTTGATAGGTACAAGTAGGATTCTCAACTTTTGCTGGTACAGGGAATTACTATTCGGTCCCTTACTCACTAAATATATTCTGGGGGAGTTTATTTACATATTTTAATTTTAATATTGAGTGTGGTATATTCTCTCTCTCTCTCTCTCTTTCTCTCTCTCTCTCCTCTCTCTCTCTCCCCTTTATTCTTTTCTTTCTTTTTGTGGCTCTGTTCTTCTTTATTGTTAAGCTGTACATTTTTGTCCACTCCCCTCCCTCCCTCCCCCTTCCCTTCTGCCCTCTCCCATGACCCTCACGCTCCAAATTTACTCAGGAGATCTTGTCTTTTTCTCCTTCCTATGTAGATCCATGTATGTCTTTCTTAGGGTCCTCTTTGTTGTCTAGGTTTTCTGGGGTTGTGGTATTTTCTTATAGGAATAGCATTGTGATCTGCTCCACTTCCCATGTGTTGATTGCTAAAGTAATGTTTTGGCAATTGGGACCGTAAGATAAAGGTCATACCTGTTTTCTTTCAATTTCTACCATACCCAAAATATAATACGTCAAAATGTAATCACACAAATTATTTCCTCTCCAGCTCAATTGAAATATCATTAGAGCAAGGCGATCAAATGTGTATGATAACTATTCGTAGAGTCTCTGAAGATTTTCAACAAATGATTCCAGTCTAACTAATATTTCAGGTCAAAATTAATTTCTAACTCCATCTTTAGCTTTCACCTGCTTCTTTGCTTACCAAGGGCTAACTGTATTTCATGCTGGTCTTGAACTCATTATAGCTGGTCTGGACCTCTGAGTCCTGCAGCTTCAGTGCTCAAAATGCTGACATTTCTGTACAGCTCTTCTTGGACTTCATTTAATTTTTTCTTGCTGCTGCTGCTGCTGCTGTTTCTGCTTCTGCTTCTCCTCCTCCTCCTCCTCCTCCTCCTCTTTTTCCTGCTTTTCCACCCTCTTCATCCTTTTCTTCTCTTTCTCCTCTTTTTTTTCTCCTCCTCTTTGTTTCCTTATTATTGATTTAGACAAATTTTCGCTATGCATCCTCGCCTGGCTTAGATAGAACTCACTCTGTGGACCATGCTGACCTCAGATTTATAGAGATGTTCCTGCCTCTGTCTCTCAGGTGATTTGCTGTGAGTAAAGGTGTTATTCACAGGCTTTGCTGCTTGTTTTACCTGAAACCTTTTTGCCCTGATCTGTTTAGCCTTACTAACTTCATGTTCTCCAGTAAGCTTGAACGTGTTTCCTTTTGTTACTCAAATAAAACTACTGGTAAGGCAAGGCAATACATATTTCCCATAGTTAGTAAATGACCACGAAATTTTGTTTTTTTCTTCCTAATTTAGTTGCCTGTTAGAGTTGTCTTTCTGCCTTTATTTGTTTTTGCCATACTAATAGATATTTACCTATGTTGCAATTATTGTTTTTCAAGTTATTACTGCATTTTCTGCTTATTAATATCAAGTAATCAGGAAACCTATAGTTTTCAGTACTTTATAGTGATTGAGCCAATGTTCATAAAAACAATTCATGTAGCAAAATGGAGTTTTTGAATGCTCTTTAAGTGGTAGACTATTTTGCTTATATTTCATGTTTCAAACAAATAATTTTTAGAAAGCAATATATGAACAGATTTTTAACTCAGGAGTCTAAATATTAGATATATCCAATACTAAAGCTTTATACTCTTGTTAACTTTTTAATAAACAAAAGAAACCAGTTAACTTACGTTAATGTTTTGCTTATTCGTTTGTTTGAGGCAGAAATAGCATTCTGAATAGTGGAACTAAATTGAGACTAAATCTTCATAGGTTTTGTGTTTCTTGGAAACAATTATAAGCCTGCATATAATAAAAGAATATCTACAGTACTTTATATGATCATAGAACATTCTATACATTAGGCCACATATGGTTTCTGCTACAGAATGGTAGATTGGCCATTTGCCACGTCATCGTCCTTACCTTCTCTCTTAACTTTTCTTTGCTCCGTTGTAAACAGCACCTTCTTTATTCGGAGAATATGATTAGTGCAACATATCTGCATTCAGGGGATACAGCTGAGATTTCATGGGATAATAACAAAATATGCAAACCTCAGAAAAGGAAACATTCAATTCCAAAGTGAGACCCGAGAAGCTGGATAATTCCTTTCCGCATGTAGCTAATACTCCATATTGCAAGATTAGTTTTTCATTTTTGATGGCTTTTTTCTTCTCACTTTCTCTCTCTGCTAGAGTTCTACTTCCCTATTCCACTGTGGATTCCTAAGCTCTGCTTTCTATAAAGAAAAGTTGCTATATAGAGTTCCTAAGTTTCAATATATAATAAAATGCCAATAAACAAAGTGCACAATACTGATCTACTGCCTTAGGGTTACTATTCCTGCGATAAGACTCCAGGACAAAAGAAACTTGGGGAGGAAAGGGTAGATTTGGCTTACACTTCCACAACACTGTTCATCACTGAAAGAACCAGGTCAAGATCTTAAACAGGGCAGGATCCTGCAGACAGGAGCTGATGCAGCGGTCATGGAGGGAGCCATTTACTAGCTTTCTCCCCTGACTGGATTAGCCTGCTTTCTTATTGAATCCAGGACTACCAGCTTATGGATAGAACCACCTACCATGTGTTGGGCCCTCCCTCATGAATCACTAAGAAAATGTCTTACAACTGAATCTTATGGGGGCATTTTCTCAATTAAAGCTTCCCTCCTTGCAGATAACTCTAGCTTGTATCAAGCTGACATAAGACTAGTCAGCACGAACTATGTTCATGGCAGCATTATTAATAATAACAAGAACCTGGGAACAAACTAGATGCCCCACAACCAAAGAATAGAAAAAGAAAATGTAGTCCATCCACACAATGGAGTGTTACTCAGCTATTAAAAACAATGAAATCATCAAATTTGCAGGCAAATGGATGAAATTAAAAGTATCATCCTGACTGAGGCAAATCAGACCCAGAAAGACATACATGGTATGTACTCATTCATAAGTGGATATTAGCAGTAAAGGATAACCAGACTACAATCCATAAGCCCAGAGAAGCTAAGTAACAAGGAGGGATACATGGATTTCCTTGGGAAGGAGAAATGGAAGAGATCTTCTGGGTAAACTGGAAGCATGTAGGGAGGGGGTGGAGGTATGGGAACATGAGGGATTGGGTTGGGTGTGTAGGGAGTGGGATGAATGAGGAGAATAATGAAAGAGATATAATGATGGAGGATATTTTGGGGTTAGGGAGAAACCTTGTACCAGGGAATCACCCAGGAATCCACAAGGATGATCTTAGCTAAAACTTCTAGCAATAGTGGATAGGGTGCCCTAATTGGCTTTGTCCTGTAATCAAGTTGGTGACTCTCCAAATTGTCATCAGAGAGCCATTATCCAGTAACTGAGGGTGGCAGATATAGAAATCCACAGCCAAGCACTGGGTGAAGTGAGCACTGAGAGCTGAAGAGAGGGGAAGGATTGTTTGAACCAGGGTAGCGGTGGGGCTGTCAAGGTTATGACTGGGGAGCAAAGAGAGACAGTTGACTGAAACTGAATGGAACCTACCTAGGGGCTCTGCATATGTGTGACCCTTACGTAACTTGGTTTGCTTCTAGGGGTCTTAAGAGTGAGATTAAGACCTGCCCCTGGTACTTGAACTGACTTTTGGGAACCCATTCACCATGCTAGGTTGCCTTGCCCAACCTTGATGTAGTGGGAAAAGTTTGTTTCTGTCTCAATTTGAAATGTCATGCTTTGATGACTCCCATGGGAGGCTTGCCCCTTTCTGAATGGAGAAAAAGGAAGAGTGGATGGAGGGCAGGGAGTAGAAGGGAGGTGGGGGAGGGAACAGAAGAGAGGATGGAGGAGAAACTCTGGTCAGTAATCAAAATAAATTAAAATATTAATAAATAACTTTAAAAAAGACTAGTTAGAACAACTGATATAATGAATATACCCATTAATCAGTTTTAAATAATGAATGAAGTAATAAATTCTTTAGTATTTTAGTAAATACATTCTTAAATTTCTTTATCTTAAATTATGTCAGTGTCCCTCTACTAAGAATTAGACAATTTCTCTAGTTCATAATTTCAACATTTGCATTTATGACTTGTTTATATGTAGATAAAATGCAGGTCGTATAGTGCCTGAGAACTTGATTTCTTTAATTCTTGATCAATGTAAAATTTGAATTATTTGTGATTTTGTTTTGAAATATTTGGATAGAATTAAGTTAAATAATATTGGAAAAGTTTTCCTCAAATGCATGCAAGTTTGGGAAACTCAACCTAAATCACTCATGCCAATCTCACTTTTGATCTGTTCTGGAATATGTGACATTTTCTATTGCCTACTAAAACTGCTGCTGAAATGCCTCTGTGGGTGAGGTGTTGGCCATGTGAGCACGAGGGCCTGACCAGAGTTTCTATTTTCAGCACACATTTAAGACAAAGACAGGCATGATATCTTGTCTAGAACCTCAGAGCTCTTTAGGTAGAGATAGGATCAGTGCAGCAACTTGGCCAGTCAGACTATTGAATTCACAAGTACTGCATTCCCATAAAAGATTCAGACTTAATAAATAAGGTAGCGAAGCTTCTAGGAGGACTCCTGATATGAATAATTTATTTTTCATTGCATGCACCTGCACATTCACATACACATGCACCCACATATGTGTGCATGTGCATTTATACACATGAATGGACAATCCGCACACATAAATTCTTTTGAACAATAACAACTATGAAGAAACCAAAACAAGGCCTACTTGTTGTGGGAAACTGCTTGTTCCGGGCTGGCCAGACTTCCGAAATAACCACTCGAAACCTTATTATTTAAATCACTGCTTGGCCTATTAGCTCCAGCCTCTTATTGGCTAGTTCTTACATCTTAATTTAACCCATTTCTATTAATCTGTGTATCTCTATGTGGCTGTGGCTTCTTGGCAAGGTTCTGGCTCATCTGTTCCCAGGGGCAGCTATATGGCATCTCCTTGATTCTGCCTTCTTTCTCCCAGCATTCAGTTTAGTTTTCCCTGCCTACCACTATTCTGCTCTGTGCAGGCCCAAGACAGTTTCTTTATTATCCAATAGTATTTCCAGCACACAGAGAGGAACCCCACATCACCTATACTCTTCATTCTATGGTAATTCACATTTCTATTGTCATAAATACAACAATACTTCCTTTTAGTGTTGCTCTAGTAACATAACAAAATAAAAAATGCTATATTAATAAGCTCTACCAAAAATTAATGCTTCCCTATTCTATGTCAAATGACTATTTTCATTCTATATGCCTTGTTTTTTAGGAATCTCAGTATAACTTACATAATTTTACTAATGTCAGTTTTTTGATTGAAAAAAAATGGGCATAAATAAATGATTGTAGTGATGCTATGTATATAACTGACTCAATTGTTTCTACTGCCATGGTAAAATACCATGACCAAGTCACCTTAGAGGAAAAAAGATTTTTATTTATTCAATTGAGTTACAGCAAAATAAGAGTCTGCCATCAGGGCCAGGAAGTATGACAGCAGGAAGGCATAGTGGCTAGAGCAACAAATAGAGTTTACATCTTGGAGCACAAGCATGAATAAGAAAAAGGAATCTGGGAAAGGTCCCAGTTTTTTGAAACCTCAAAGTCCATGTCAAGTGACAGTTCATCTCATCACATCTTCTAGATGACTTTACTAGTACTACCAACTGGGGACCAAGCTTTCATATATCTGAGTGTATGGGGGATATCTTATTTAAACCATAACATTCCATACTGTGTCCCACCCCTTTAGTCTTGTGACTATACCATAATCCAAATGCATTTAGTTCTACTTCAAAACTCTATACAGTCTCACCCAGTCTTAACACTATTTGAAAGTTCAAAGTCTCCACCAAGGCTCCAAGCAATCTTAACTTTAACCCCTCTAAAAGAATAAAATAAACTGCATACGTCCAGCAGTACACAAAATACATATCACTATTCCTAAAGGTAGTAATAGTTTCATAGAGAGAAAATACTAGACCAAAACAAGACTGAAACTCATCATGGCAAAAATAAAATCCTGTAGCTCCATGTCCAGTGTCAAAAGGTTTAGAAGGCTATACCCTTCAAACTTAGCTGTCTGCAACATATGTCTCTCACCCACAATGGCTCTCCTTCCCATATGCAGCTCCCTTGGCAGGCATCCCACAGTTCTCTCCACTCAAGCATCTTAGGTCCTCATGGTAGTTAGAGTTCTTTTCAATGCTTCATGGAATAGCCTCTAATCCCACCACACCCCACCCTCAGGAATTCTACTTCCACACATTTGGCTTCAGAAGCTCTCTAAAACCATAAATGTAGATTCCACAACTCTCTTCCTTGGGTATCCTACATGAAACCAAGGCCAACAGTATGTGAACAGTACTCCTGAGTTTGGGTGTTAGCATGAAGTGTACTCTGGATCCCTAGAATCATATTTTCAGCAGTTTTTCTTTGTTTTTCCTTTCCAGGAAACTTTTCCTTTCAAAAACAGAAGATCTTAGCAGGGTGAACCTTTCCTTTTATTTCAGTACCCACAAGGCTACTCCTTAATCTCTTTGATCTGTTCTCTTTCTCTTCAAACTCTGAATTTTATGTTTCTATCTCACTGGTTGTTTTCCATTATAGGTCTGCGTAGAATAATTACTGTTAGCTATGGGGAAGAGTCAATATGGGGCTATATTGAAATCTACTCTGCCCAAAAAATTAGTCCATTACTATTAAAATTAGCTATAGGCAAGTTTTTAAGACTTAGAACTTAGGTCAGAAAGAAGCCACATTATTTGCTAAAATATCACAAGAAATCTCTATAATCCATCGTTAGTATTGTTCCACTCTGAACCCTCTTGAGGTCCCATAATCCGCATAGTTCTCAGCACTACTGTCTTCCAAGCTCCTTCTGGAGGGCACATCAAGCTGCTCTTGCTGCATTCAGTCACTTTTCTCATCCAAATTCCAAAATCTTCCATAATATTTCAAGACCCAGGATGATGTTGCATGTCACAGCCATAAAACACTTTGGGTAACTATTTCTGTCTTAGTTACTATTCCTGGTCAAAACATCATGACCGAGGCAAATTATAGAAGAAATATGGGCCTTAGAATTCTAGAGGGAATGGACTATATCACTACCATGATGACAAAACATGGCAGCAGGGAGATATGGCAACTGGATATATGGCAAGTTAAGAATTCCTATCTTGAAATCCCAATAGGAAGCAGAAAGAGATTGAACTGGGAATAGAATGTGGCTTTTAAACCTCATAATTTTGCCACAATGACATTCTTCATCTAGTAAGGTCATACCTATTGAGTGGACCAAACTGTGCCAACAATTGGGGTCTAAATGTTAAAATCCCTAAGACCAACAGAATATCAAATGTTAGAGCACATACATGATATGACTCTGTGTGCCATCTTGAACAAGACCTATTTTAATCATTAGGTAAAGTAAATTGCAATTTAGCTTGAGCCAAGCGAAACATCACTTTTGGAAAGGTTAAAAATTTTTGATATATAACCTCCAATGGCATATTTGATGGAAAGGGAGAGGATATAAGATACATGTCCGGCACTCATATGACAGCAGGAATTCCTCCAAGGTCCTCATGTTTTCTGCTGTTTCCACCTGGGGCTAAGTACTGTTTAAAATGTGACATTAACGCATTTGACCTTGGGCAGTTGCAGTCTCTGGAGGACACCTACCAAGTTTCTGTTTCCTTTTCGCCTTTGTCTTAGGAATTTAGAGGCTTTTTTCCAGGTTAATGAGTTTTTCCTAGTTAATGAGTTCTCAGTTACCCTGGTAATTCTGGCTTCTCACATTCTTTCATTACTGCTTGGTGAAGGCCTTAGTTACCAGGTCTGCTGAAATTAATAAACCACACTTTTAATACTTTTGTTTTACAATCATTTGGGCATAAATTCAACCTTGGAAAGTTAACACTGTGATCCAGACCCCTCCATTTAAATTCTCCAAGGAGAAAGCTAGGAATCTGTGTTTTTAACAGGAGCTCTTTGTCAATCTGTTGTGGAAACAGGTTTGGGAATTATCTCAGAAAGACTCATGACTCAGTGTGACCTAGAAATTTAATCAAAGGGCACTGTCCTGCATAGTCTCCCTGTTTTTGAGTTATAAATTACAGTTATAATGAATGATACCTTCATCCAAAGTCACATTGAATTTTCTCATGAAATTTAGTATTTATGCATTTTACAGCCCTTTGAAAGATTATTATAGGTAAATTTTAGAGAGGAGTTGTATAGCTGCTAGTCAACTTTGAGTTCCTTCAACTAATGAAAATTTATTTTTTCATTACTCACAACACAGTATTATTAGCAATTAGCAAATCATGTACTTCATCCTAAAGGAAAATGACTCATGACAATCTCACATATGGAAAGGGTGACGTTAACAATTGTTTCAAAATATTTCTCAGTTCTGAAAATATAAAATTCCCCTTACATTCTTATATAAAATCAATCAAATGCTATTCATAATGAAAAAACCTTAAAATTATTCTTATAATGAGTAAACTTTCACTTGAATGTATATATGCATAAATATCATTGCTTATATTCTGTAATCAGAAATAAAAGATGTTTATTTTGTACATCATGGTAAATTACATTTTATCCATGGGTAGAAACAAACTTAACTATTATTTCACTGTAAAGAGTTTTTAGAATGTGTCTTATATTATAGGAACTTTGCTAGACCTTTATTATAGAACTTTGCTAGAATGTGTCACTTTTAATAATATATTGGCCAATATCAACTACTAATACTTATTGACATTCAAAAGATTAAAATGTAGGAATTATGTCTCCAACTGTATTTGCAGATCTGCTCTATGTTCTGGAAAAATACATTATAACTAGTTTTCTTGGCCATATCTTATTTAGATATCATGGTGATGTGGGATGTCCTTCTGTATATGTGTTGTCCTATAGGTTGATGAATAAAGTTGTTTCAGTCAATGAATTAGCAAAATACAGCCAAATGGAAAATCTAAACAGAAGGAAATCTGAATAGTGGGAGTAGGTGGAGTCAGGGAGATGCCATGTAGCTGCTGAAGAAGAAAGATACAAGAGGTTGCCGGAACCATAGGGGTAGGCCACAGACTCATGGTGATATATAGATTAATAGAAATGTGTTAAGATGTAAGAGTTAGTTAATAAGAAGCCTGAGCTAATAGAACAAACACTATTATAATTAACATACTTTCTGTATGATTATTCAGGTCTGGGAACCTGGGAAACAAACAAGCAGTCTCCATTTATATAATGACACCTAATATTTGGCAACATACTTCCACATGAAGCCTAAGAAAGCTTAAAAAAAAGCGCTTCCAGTCTCAAAAACAGTAGCTAATTGGAGCTTCTTGGTAGCCACATATTTTTAGATAGACTCTGTTTGTTGGTGGTGAGCAGAGTAGCAGCTCCTTTTTAGAGAAGGCTTCCTGACTCAGCACTAGCAGCAATAACTACATGGCTTCTTTAAGAGAAGGCTTGCTGGTTCATGTTGGCAGCACACTCTGGTTCTCATAGGAGGTCCTGCACTTAAATGGGATTTGTAAGCAGTGAGATACTAGTTGCTTAATGGTGGCATAAACCCACTACATCACTGGAGCTGGGGCAGTGAGCTTAGCCTGCAGACATTGTGAACATACCTCTGCCATTTTGGACAAGGGTGGAGCCTAGATTGCTTGATGGTATTCTGCATGAAATGGACATGCAGGATCCACAGAAAAGTTCCTGCTGAACTTTCCAAAAGATAGGATGGTCCTTCAGGGTTCCTGCTTCACAGAAGAAATTGTCAGACATTCTGCAGGACACAGAAGAAAGCAACTGATGAACTTTTCCAGAACAAGGCAAAAAAGCAGAGCAAATCTTTAAATTTCCTGCTTCACTACTAAGTCTGGAGATACTATGTGTCTATAGGCTAAAGATTGACTCCCCCATGTTCCAGAAGAACTTTG
This sequence comes from Ondatra zibethicus, assembly GCA_004026605.1. Taxonomy (NCBI): domain Eukaryota; kingdom Metazoa; phylum Chordata; class Mammalia; order Rodentia; family Cricetidae; genus Ondatra; species Ondatra zibethicus. The sequence continues at coordinate 66,037 of PVIU01006430.1, forward strand.
GGTGACTGTCCAGGTAGCAAAATGTCTGTGTCAATTCTAGAGATTTGGAAGTTGCTTACACTGTACTCCCTATTTACTTAGGTAATATTATATCCTTCTGGAGTCTTCGATGGAATTGAAGAAAGATAGTTATAGTTTTCCTTAGTAATGCTAAAAGATAAATTAAATATGAAACATTAGACTCATAAAGATAGGATAGATGATAAAGTATTATCCTTAATTTCCAAAAATAAATGTGCTAAATATTGTAACTATAATTCTTGCTTGAAAATTGTTTTGTTATATGTAATTTTACTATGTTAAAGTCCAAAACTTCTTTTAAATTAGACAGAAAAGGGGAGATGATGCGAGTTGCTCTTCTGTATATGTGTTACGTTATTGGTTGATGAATAAATCTGTTTTGGCCAATGGTTTAGCAGAGTACAGGCAAGTGGGAAATCTGAACAGACATACAGAGAGAGTAGGCAGAGTCAGGAAAATATCATGTAGCTGCCAAAGGAGAAAGACACCACCAGAAACTTCCCGATAGGCCACAGCCTATTATTGATACATAGTTTAATAGAAATGGGTTAATTTAATATGTAAGAGTTAGTTAATAAGAAGCCTGAGATAATAGACCAAAAAGTATTATAATTAATACAGATTTTGTGTGATTATTTAGGTCGGGGGGCGGCAAATGAATAAACAGTCTCTGTTTACATCATAGTGATAACTCTTGTCAGTTAAAGTTGATGATAATGGCCTTACTTAGCTATTCTGGAAATAAATAAGAGACAGATATGGAAATGTTAAGAAAGACAGACTTTTTGAGTATTAGTTCCATGTCTGTCAGTTAGAAGTCTACTTCATATTCATTTTGTTGTCTCTACAAAAATAAAATATTGGAACTAGAGATTTCAAAAATATGAAAGTAATTAATATTTTTATACCTCTACCCAATCCATGTCACCCTATAACACATATAACCAAAATCAGCAGTTTTGTATCTTCTTATTTTTACATTAATTTATGGATCAGAATTTGACTTTTGGAAGTCAAGTTTATTTCTACAGCACTCAACATCTAATTCCTAGCAGTTGACATTTACCTCTAGCTGTTTGCTTGCTAATTTTGACAGTCTCAAAAAATACAGGAAATGGTCAGAAATATGTTTCACATCGTAAACAATCTTAATTATCTTTATCATAATGAATTTTGGTTTAGAAGTTCATACATCGAGAAAGCAGAAGTATATTAATCTCAAGTCATCAAGATAAGATGAAAATATCAGCAGTATCCATACATTTCCATTTTCACATAGATTTTATACCTAGCATAGATTATTTTAGTTTTGCAACTAGTTGAAGTATACTGAAATTAACTTATAGTGCTTCCTTGTTTGAAAGAAGGGAATGCAAACTTCTAGTGAATTGTAATGTAGGAGCAAATAAATGGGGTTGGGAAAGAGCATTTTTATTTGTCTCAATTTATAGGGACAGGGGCAGTATCTATATTAAACATCAGTGGCTTGGGGTTTTAAGATATCCTATAACTAATGAAAGATTATTATAACAAAAACTTCCTTAGAAAAGAGCCAATAGTACCATTACAAAGAAAGTAGGCCAAACATTAATCATGGTTGTTTATACATGCATTCATACTGAAGGCCATTAATGCTTTAAGTTGATCAATTATGAAATGATAATTGTCAACCATTTTAATATAGCTTATTATGTGAAGAATGCATATCTTTATATATATATATACACACACACACCTATGGACTTTATTCTATATGAATGAATAAAAATACCAGATTTCTTTGCATTCCTTTGTTTTATTTTTCATTTTGTTGGTTTTGTTCAGGAATTTCTTTTCAAAGAGTTGAGATTGTACAGTATTTCTTATTTTTTTCCAGATTACTTTTCTGATACAAAATAACATCAGTAAAAAAAAGAGTACAGGACTAGACAAGTTTATGATATCATAAATGGATAAAACATAGTTGAGTGTGAACTTAACACAAGGCATCACTAAAGAATTTCTGCAAAAAGTGGCCAAGGACAACTTCTATTTGAATAATCTACTGGGAAGATACTATCTAATATGTAACAGGGAAGAAGAAGAATTCAGTAAAAATTTAATACCTCGTGTGATAGAACTGAATAAAACTTTTCAATACTGCTAAAGAACACATATAGGTCTCAGATAATAAGTTCTAGTGTCAAATAATTCAACATTCCCTGTGTTTATTTATAAATTTTGCATGAGTAAATTTAAAATGCCAATGTAATACTCTTGTGGCCTGAAACATGGTTGAGCACATTGTGAAAATTAAAAAAAAAAGATCAAAGAAATGTCTTGTAAAATGTAATGGATATATATGTCATTTTAATATACCAAATATTAAAAGCATCCTAAAGGTGTGAAGAGATAATATAGTATCATAATATAAACACACAGTTCAGTCATAGCAAGAAAATGATATAGAAAAGCCAGCAATACATCCAACATATAAACCATAATTTGGTTCACACAAATCAATAATAGATGCCACTCTATAAGAGTGGGATAAAGTTCTGTGCCAAACGTTATGGAATAATTTTTAATCATCTAAATAAAAATCAGTTGTCTCAGTATTTTCAAGAACTAAAAATCCTGCAATGCTAGATTGCTCCAAAGTTTAAAACTGAAACATAAATGTGTATATAAAAATGATAGAAACTATTTTTTAAAAATTATTTATTATGTAATATGACATGAGAGTCTGTAGAGGTTTGATTGAGAATGTGCCCCATGGGGCCAGATGTTGGTGGTGCCAGTTGAATAGGTTTAAGAGGCGTGCTTGGAGGAAGTGCATTACTAGGTGGACTTTGGGATTTACAAAGCCCAGTGCCATTTCAATTCCAGTTCGCTATCTCTTCTTCCTGTTTGTGGTATGCAAATGGAGCTCTCAACTCTTTCTGTTGCCATGTCTCCCTCATGCTGCCACCATTCCCTGCCATAATTGACTCATATCCCTCTGGATCTATATGCTCAAATAAACTCTTACTTCTGTAAGGAGTTTTATCACAACAATAGAAAAGTATCTCACACGCAGCCCTTTAAAGAATGACCAGAAAGCACATCATTAAATATTAACCCATAAGAACAGCTACATAAGTTTGATCTGTTTAATTTTTTGGCATTTTAAACATACGAATAGAAAAATAATATTGTCTATGCAGAGCACATTTTCAATTCAGTTCCTAACATATTAATTTCCACATATGTGAAATACAGATATTCTCAAAATTAAAAACACATTTGCCACTCTTTGAGCCAATATTTCTACATCTTGCTCATAGAAAGTTTTGGAAGGATATTATAATAACAGAGTAAATAATTGGATGCCATTCAAATGCTCATCAGGAAACCATGTGACTGATCACAGAATTGATGTGCTATAAGAATACTCTAATATAGTGAGACAGAAGGGAAAATCTTCTTATAAACAATGTGGGACCCTTTCCAGAATAGTTACATCTCTGAGTGAGAAGAGTGTATGTATGAAGGCAAAGTAACAAATCACTTAACTGTTCTGGATATGTTATGCTACATATGTCAGAATATGTAACTAAATACACACTTATTTATTCATATTTTATTTCTAGAGAAATTCATAAATTATAGTTTACATCTTCAATGTCAGAATGAATTCACGTGGGCAGCAGGCCCACAGTAATAGAAGTAAGATTTCATATTGTTCATTTTCCAAAAAAAAAAAAATGAGCTTTATACAATGTATCCACTTTACCAAAAAGCAAATATCCAATTATATTACACAGTATATGAAGTATAGCATCTACTTAGCCTCATATAATAGATTCTTCTATGTCTGATTAAGAAAAACAACATGTAAATAGCTTATTTGAAATGCAAAGATAATCAGTAATTTTCAGACATAAATCTATTGATAATAGCACTAAAATTTCCAGTTCTTCATTTCAACAGTTATTTAAAGCACAAATTCAGCTTGATTGAGAAAATATTGCCCCTCTCCTCTAACTATTGTGACATATAGAAATGAAAGTAGTGTAAACTTATTCCTATATGCTTTGTTGGGTGTTATATGCAATATTTTAATGAAGTTTTTGGTGATGACTATAAAATGAGGTAGTGAATCTTATTTCTTCAGTGATCAGTTATTTAAACAGTCCCTCTAGAATGCTTATTTTGAGGACAGTGACAAAATAAATTCTTGTAGAAAGAACCAACAAGGTCTTCAACAATCTTACATGCAATAACTACACTTTAAAAAGAAAGAAGCCACGCATAAAATCAGCACACAAGTTGGGGCATACTTTCATAACGAATTGGAACAAGTACGTATGAACCTATTAAAAAGATTACTTTGATATTGTATTCTACACATTTGTTTTGCCAAGAAATACTAACCAACCCCCAAAAATGAATGTGCTCTTTTATCTTAGCAATTATATAATTCTGAATGGCAAGCAACTTGTTTGAAACATAACTATTTAAATAAAGAAAATACTACAGACAGGATACAATAATCTTTTATTTTTCTGGATCAGTTATAACTTGAAGAAATGAAACTTTATATTCATCACATGAAGTTTACGGAATCAGTAAGGCAATATGAAAAGAAGCAGTCCAATGTTATTTCAAAAGCTATATCAGGGTTAAAATGTATTCCTTTGTCACTAGAAAAATATGTTTTAAATATAACAATAACTCTACTCTAAAAATTTATAAAATGCAGCCACAGAAATATATTTTGTCATATACAGTGGAGGTTTAAATAAATACAAAAATAAAAATTTAATGGGTTAGAAAGTTTTATATAATATTACAACATCATAATTTGCAATTAAGAACAAAAATGATGCAGAGATAGAGATTTAATTTAGTCATTTAAAAGTTCTGGAGTATCTACCACTTCAAACTCAATGCTATGAAATTTTCTTTTTATATATACACAATGTTTAGATGTGCATGAATTGATTTAAGTTGTAAGAGCTACTTAGCAATAAGCCTGAGCTATTGGTCGAGTATTTGTAAGTAATACAAACTTCAGTGTATTTATTTGCAAGTTGGTGGTGGGACAGAAACTTTCACCTACATAGATGTCATAACATTGCCATTAAATTAAAAGGCATATAAGTTGTTTTAAGTCAGAAACTCTTAATAAATTAATTGATTGTTTTTTCTGACTTAAACTTTATGCAATGCATATATGTATTGAAATACCACATAGTGCCCCCAATAATGTATACTTTTTATGTTAATCAAAAATGATGCCATGTAAATATTTACTCCCTAAATTTATAGGTAGAATGCCAGTTAATATTGTTAAGCCTGCTTACATGCATGTTTATATACAAATTGCACAAGTAAATATTATGTAAAAAATCATAAAGCATGTTAAAACCCTTTACAAGTAGCAATTCACTTCACTAATGGAACAAGAACCTAAGAAGTTGGTAATAACTAATTAAGTTAGAAAGGCGGATAATAAAAGAACAATATAAAAACTCTGCTGGGTGAGTGTAGTTAAATGGTTACATAAATATATACAACCTAATATATAAGAGAAGCAGAAAAGAAATACATCTAACATAATTGATTAGAACTGCCAAAATGGAACACAATTGTTCAAAAGAAAACAAGACTTAAAGTACATTGAATGTAGGTATTTGCTGGGTGTGGTGGCACACAGTACTTGTGAGGTTGAGTTCTACAGTGAGTCCCAGAACAGCCAGGGCCACACAGAGAAATCCTGTCTTGAAAAACAAAAGAAAACATACAAACAAAAGAAAAAGTAAAAAATGAAAACCAAGAAAGACAAAAAGGAAAGAAAAGAAAGTCAGCAGCATTTCGGTGTAGAGTAAGAGTAGAGTGGAAGAGGCCACCTGAGCAAAGAAGTGCAGAAGGCATGCTCTGAGAACCTAGTCCTGGGAAAAACAAGTATCGTCAACTGTGGCTTGCCTCTTCTAGCTGCATATGGCTAATTTGTGATTAATCTGCTAGGCTACTTAAGGGTTTGTAATTCACCAAGTTTTTCAAGATAATTAAAGCATGAAACTTTCAAGTCCTGTATTTATAAGCTTAACCATCAATTGAACAATAAATAGCATAGTATTCATGAGATCATTCATTATTTCTATCTGCATAAATATGGTTATATTGAAATCTATTAGAATTTCACAGTGGAAACTACCTACTATGTGACTTAGTGTAAAAACCAAGGATACGTATATATTTTAATGATGAAGGAAAAGTGTAAACTCTACAAGGAGTATAAGAAGTCGGCATTCTACAAGGTGTTTTAGACATTCTTAGAAGTAAAATGCAGAGAGACAGGGGGATCTCTGTGCACTCGTTTGAGGTCAGCCTGATCTACAGAGCAAGTACCAGGACGGGCTCCAAAATGACAGAGAAAACCTGTCTTGAAATCCCCCTGCAGTAAAATCCTGTGACAATTCTTAGCATGACTATTTTTGAATTTAGGTACTGTCATCCAGTTGCATACTACGATGCACAACATTTATATTCTACTAAACACAAACTCCAAAGAGAAAACTTTTATTTCAGGGAAACAAGGAACCAAATGGCTCATCATTTATGATAGTCTTCTAAATTTGATCTCTATTGGTAACAATAAATATGTTCAACACTTTAGTGTATGCTTTAGTGATCTAATGAACTGTTAACCAGGCGAACTTCCCTTTTACAAATGACTGCTCCATTCTTCCTTTAAAAATATAATTTATGTGAATGTGATTACTTATTATTTATTCCAGTATTTCCATGGAAAAGAAATTCTTATTGTATGACCTAAAATTATATATTTTTAAAGAAATGGTAGAATAGGTGATTCCCAGATGTGAAGCTCTATGGAAATTCAAGTATCTTCCCAAAGATACAGGAAGCAAGTAAAGCATGGGGTGGGGGTGGGAGGGAAGCACAACATTTGGAAAGAACAAATTAAAGACTTTGAGTCCACAATAAAACTGATAAATTCTGTAAAGCTTTCAAACTTTAAAAGAGAAAACAGTTAAAGGTTGCATCAGCTTGTATAAAAGAGAAATGTTCTAGGAATAATACCTAATGCATACATACTATAAATACATCAACTAACATGTCTGCTTTATGTAGCCCAACCTGTGTGAAATTAGCCAACTAAAGAAAACTAAGGTATACCGGTATTCAGTTCACGACAAAATAATAAGTTATTTTGGCTCTGATGGCATCCTGTCTTGGCTTTGAAGAAGGGAGAAGGAAAAGAGAGATGAGAAGAAAAAGTAAGCTAGCAGGAGGGCAGGAAAGAGGGGAAATGTCTGTTTTAAAATCAAGCAAAACATTCTAATTGAGAGTGAAGACAGAATCCAGATAATCCATTCAATCTCTTGAATTTCCCTTACTATACTTAGGACAGCTTAAAAGTACTAAGCTCTTTTAACCACTCTGGAAATCCTGACAGCTGGGTTTCAGGCTCCTAGAATAAACATTCAATTCTACTCTGTTCACAGAGAACAAAACACTGCTATATACACAAAGGACAGTAAATTCCACTTCAGTGTACAGTTAGGAGGGTATAAATGCAATAATGACTGAGTTCTTCAATAACCTACACTCTAACTTCCAAAAGAATGAACCTACAGCATTGTTGATAGAAGATCTAATGGGTAGATCGGAAGAACTTACGTATAGCTTGTGATCATGTTAGACCTGCTTAGGGGGAAAAAAGCTGAGTGTCTAGAGCATCTGACTTTGCCACTTCTGTGCCCAAACTGATTCACTGGCAGGAATTATGCATGTCCCAACAGCTTCCTGTCCCTTAGACTTAAACAGACAGCAGCCAGGAAGACACACACACACACACACACACACACAGAATGCATTTTACAACCTGACAATTGAAAAAGCAAGATTTGAATTAATCCATCTATGACACATGCAACATAGGAGCAGACGTGTACTTTATAGACTTTAAACATTCTAATGATACAGTGTTGTCAGCTTGTAACATGGATAGTTTGATGAACAAAGTTGAGAATGATTTCAAGTTTGTGTCATTCATGTCCCATGTGGGGGAATTGTCAATCAATTCCCATTACATTGTTTCTGTGTTATGTAATGGACTGATCTGCTGCATCCCTAATACACAGTTCATTGCTTGAACCTGTAAATAAGTCAAATTGGAAGCACTATATGTAAGCAAGCAACGATGTTCACTAGCTTTTTTTTTATTAACTACTGGATATTTTAGCACGGTTTACACTTTCACAGAGTCATACGTGGAACAGAGTTTCTCGTTCAATCACACAAAAAAACATGATTAATTGTCAGAAAGAAGGCATCTGAGTTATGTTGACAACAGCAGTACGTCGCCCAGAGTCGTTTCAGAGTCCTGGCTGTGGTTGGAGCTGATGCCAGTATCCGAATCTGTGTCATTTGTGTATGTGTTCAACACCCTTGGAGTTAATGGAGGGATCTCCTCACCGCTGCTGGGAGCGCCGGATTCCTTTCCTCTATTTTCTTTTAGCTGGCATCCATCTTTGTTGCTAAGGTGAAGTGAACTGAACTCCTTGGCTAGGAGTTCGTATTCCCTTGCTTTCATCTGAAGCAGTGAGTCACTGTATTTAATCTCTTTCTGGATGCCACTCAAGTGAGAGTGGATTTTCAGACCAGCTTTCATACTCTTCTCCAAATCGCACTTCACGTTCTCTAAATCAGAGTTTTCGAGTTCCCAGGCCGCTGCCCCCTCTGTATCTTCACTTCCGTCGATGCCTGAGCTCTTCACCTCTCTCTCAATTTCAGCGGAGAGCTTTTCGATGAGCACCCTGTAGTATTGCAATCGTTCTTCCAGCTGTGCCATCCCCTCACTTTCGTTCAGATCCATCAGAGCCTGGCTGTCCTCAGATGGAAAATCTAGCTTTGGCTCATTTTCACTGAACCTGGGCATTAAATATGCCTCCTGAACGTAATTGTCCCCATCATGCCCTACCCGGTCCAGGTGGATCTTAGCTTCACATTTTTCAATTTCCATGTCTAACTCTTTCATTCTTTGTACTTGCTGGTGAATGGTGTGATCCTGAGAAATAATTAGATGAACTAAAGTCTCCATGTTGTCTCGATCGTGAGAAACCGTGTCCTGCTTAATTTTCGCCAGTTTCCTAAAGGTTTTCCTGACGATTCGTTTTTGTTTATCCGGTGGTAAAGTTTTCATGTAATTGGCCGGGCTGAGCTCCCATGGTTTTTCACTGTTTTGCACTAGTTTAGTTTCAGCCGTCCTCCACAGTGGAACAGGGAGAAAGGCGTCAGATTTAACCAAAACAAACTGCATGTTGGCTTGCTCATCTCCCCAAGCCTTCCACAGCTTCAGGATCCTCGTCAGGGGAGGAAGGGCCCGCTCTGAGCCCCTCCACTTCTCTACGATGCAGTAGTCGCTGGCCTTGCCCAGCAGAAATCGCTTCTCTCCAAAGGTAGCTTCATGCTCCTCCAGCAGAGCCTGGATGACGTCGGTGGAGGTGGTGCGTTTAGTTAATCCACAGACAATCTTTTCCTCCTGGCAAACCCAAACCACAATTTCCTTTTCTTCGGAATCCATGTCTTTAGTTGGAGATCTGAAAGGAAAACAAAGAGCATTAAATTTCTGTCATCACCTGTGTAAACTCAGAATGATGGTTTAGCATTAACGCCTTTTCTTGCCTCTACTTTTACCGAGGGACGTAATTTGACATGGTGACTACAGAATAGGAAGATGAGCTCTCAGATAGGAATGCGAAGCTTTTGGAATTTTGTTCAGTTGCCTTTTTAGCTGGTTATGGGAAGGCCACATTGTCACTGATAAACAAATGGAATGTTTTCTTTTTTATTTAATCTTTTAAAATTGGTCTTGGCATGTTCACAGAACAGATAGAGTGTTAATAATGGCTAAGAGCATGACAAAGGACAATAAGGATGAGGCATTTCCCTTTATACAGGAGTCTTAAGGTTAGAGTACATAAGCAGGAACAGTCTGATTAGGTATTTCATAGAGCCAAAATTAGTTAGCTCTGTGGTTTTATATTCAATGCAGCCATTCTTTCATTGAGCAAGTGCTTATGCCAACTCTGTACAAGCATGGTTGACATCACTGCAGAAATGGTAATAGGGGTAATATGGATAAACAAAGGCGAATCTGTTACAAAAGTGGTATAATGTATCGGGTTTGGCAGTGCTATGTCAAAGTATCTGGCATAGACCTTTCAAGGAAGGAAGGATTCACCCAGTTTCAGGGACTTCATTCTAATGCTTGGTTCCATATACTTGGGAAGAACACCATGGTAGTGTATGGGACATGTGGAGTAGGGAACCTGGTAGACAGGGGATAGAAAAACCAGCTTATAATGTGATACATACACAAAACAGATTTCTATCAGGAAGGAATCATGGCCCTGAAGACCTGCTCTCAATGACCAGCCTCCTTCACCCAGGTCCACCTCCCACCGGCCTATACAAGACTGTTGGGGAAAGGGTGAAAAGATAAAGGTTTAAAGAACTATTTTTTAGACGTAGAAATATTAGGAAGTGATTGGAGTTGGAATATGCATGCTCATATATTTGGTACCATATCCTCTTTTTGCTACTGAGGGAACTGGTGCATTAGTTTGGTTTTGATTACTATTTAACAAAATACTTGAAACAGACTACTTTCTAAAGGGGAACAAAGGTTTATTGTGGCTTACAATTTTAAATGTGCACAGCCTAGGGACTTCATGTAATAAGGACTTCTTGCTGATAAAAATCCCAAAGTATCATAGAGCATCATCTGGCAAGACATGGAGAGGGCACACGGTCATATGCAGCCACTGTCTCTCCTCACATAAATGCAGGGATATGCAACCTTAATCGCTTCCTTAAGATTATATTTCTGAACACCATAGTTACATAAATTATCCATTCCCTTGTTACTATAAATATAGGGCAGAAATAAACCATTGCATGACTTCAAATGTAAATTAAAATATAAAGAAGTGTTTATCAAGAGGTAGATAAAAACAGTTTTCTTGAGTTAAAAAGTAAGGGGACTGTATAACTGCTAATAGTCACTTTGGAGAACTGTTGAAACCACATTTCCATTGTGAGTGTAAGTCACATGGACTGTATCTTTTGCAATTCTTTTCAAAAGAACGCTAACAAATCAGTGATACAATTTATCTTCCAATGTGATTTATGATGCCATGAGAGATTTGTTGTGCGAGTTAAGGCAAATTTTTCATCACATTGTGTAATGAAGCTGAAGCATATACTCGATAAAGAAGTTACCAAAGACATTGTCAGCCTTTCGTTCAGCATTTAAAATGTACAGTGTTTATGTTTTTGAAGCAAAACTCACTAATGCTCTTCTATGAATTCTCTTTCATGTGGAATACACGTCTCACCTTAGCTATTTACTTCTGAGATGGAGAGGAAGAAAATCAGTGGCACTAGAACGATAAAAGATCAAACTCATTCCCTGGCAGAGGACTTAGGAAAACACAATATTCAACTCCAGAAGGTAGAATTTATATCATCACCTGAAATCCATATAAGATTTTGACAAATCTCTTGCAAAATCTTCTCACTCAATAATTCGTGTTGAATAATATATTTTTAAAACAAGTATGGTATTCTGACTATGTTTATAGTTCATTGGCTAATTATGTGCCATGCAAACTGTGATAAAATTCAGAACAAAAAAAAATTATATTCTTACTCCTAGAGAAAAAGTCCACAACAATATCCAAAATGAAAACTCGTATGTTCTCAAAGGAAGTAATTGAACAATTACTATCTGTGTGATTGCAATACAGTATAAATTAGCTGTAAATAATCTATACATTTATGCATCTTAGCCATGCACATACAATATTAAAAATTACTGTAAATATTTTAATGCTTTGCAGTTAAGTGTTGTTTAGTCAGCTTTGATAATTTTAAAAGCAGTCACTCATTCTGCATTTCTGTTAATTACAAGTTATTTATGTGATTTTTCATAAAAATATATACATTAGTTTTTGTCTTAATTATCAACATTAACTGATAGTACAAAAAGCTACAATATTTAAACAAATACAAAATTTAATTTATTTTTTAAATATTTGGGGTTCGCAAAAGTCTCTTTAATATATATATTATTGGGCCAGCAAGATGGCTAGCTGCCCAGCTGAGCTTAATGTTCCACCCCAAGAATGCGCATGGAATAAGTGCAGAACAAACTTACAAATTGTTCTTTTGCCTCCACATGCCTACAGTGCCATGTACCCCCACCGCACACACAGACACACCACACACATACACACACACACACACACACACACACACACCTACATCCCAACACGCATACAAAAACAAAATAACAAATTTAAAAAGTAAAACAATGGAAATTATAGCAATGAAATCTCAAGAACTTGAAATATTCCAGGCCTTCTCATATCAGCTGTGTATTAAATCATTTAATGGTCACAGTTCTATAAGGGCAACAGATATTAATCTCAATTCCCAAATAAAAATAAAAAGTGTGGGGAGATTCCAAGTTTTTAAGTCAGATGTTTTAGACATGTGGGTTAAATACATTTTTAAAAGCGCTATTTTTATTGAAATTTATCATGAAAACATTATCTTCTGAGAGCAATGAAGTCACAGTGTCCATTGCAAAGCCCTCGGTTTGTCCTGGAGGGCCTCTCTCACTTGCAGTCATAGGGAAAGTGTGGGAATATGTTAACATCTATGACACTTTCAAAAGATTTTTTGGCTACTTTGGGCATCTCCATTAGCTGACAAATCATGTATATTCAAAACAGACAAACACACACACAAACAAAACATAGCTGTGCCTCTTCTCTTCTTTTAGTTCTGGTCTTCAGCAGTGGTTGCCATCTTACCTGTGAGTTCTTCAGCCCTATATTAGAGGTATGAATAACACCGGAAAGCAGGGAGCAGAGAATGCATTCATTTTATGAAATGTCAAAATGATGTGCATGGCCATCCCCCAACATTCCCTGAACTCCTACACCAACTGAGATGTTTCTTACTTTGAAAGAGTCATATTCTTACACATTGAGTTTTCCCTACCCAAAAAGGCTGCTAACTTTTAGCTTTGGCCATTAAGCTGCAATAGTGGTCATTACAGGCAATATTAAAACTTTTATGTATTTTGTATTACATACAAAATTGGGGAATTTATTATAATCCTATAATCTCATTGGCTCTAGGGACTTTATTATAATCTCATAATCCCAGTGACCTTGAACCTTTTTTTAAATATCTTCTTTCAAACATCCAACCAACGTTTATGCATTTTCTAGGGTAAACTGTAACTAAAAATTTGGGGGGATTTTTATAGTAGTTATTGAAACAAAGTAATTTTTAAAATTTCTGCAACCTGACCTAACAGATGTAAACGTAATGACCATTCATTACCGAATGTAGGTAATAAATCTGTCACGACTTGCCTGTGTTTTGTCATGTCTAAAGGGTATTTTGTTGCTGGCTTAGGATTTTGAAAATGAGTTATTTTCTGATGTGGTTCTGACTAAGTTTCTATTCACCCACTTGACAAATATTTCATAATCACCTTTTCTATGGAGCCATACATGATACAAAGACAGGAATGACTTACAAGACTGTCTCTGGCACACTGTGGGAACCAGGTGTTGGGTTGGAAAGTGCACGTTCTCAGTGACAGATCTACTACTAAGTTCCTTAATATAGCAAGTATATTCAAATGCTTCACTGCTGAGGAATAACGATGGTCCTTAGTGTTTCCCAAAATTAAAAAAAAATATATCAAAATTAAAACAGAGTCAAAATAAACATCCACACACATTAAACCACACTAGAATTTTTAATATTTCCTTAATAAATAATTGTGTTCTTTGAATAGTACAAAATATGGATAAAAAATTTAACTCTGAAACATTAGAAAGAAGGGCTTATTTCTCAATTTAGTTTATGTTGGAGTTCAGGTCTAGCACACCAGTTTTTGGAAATGTGCTATCTGGTGAAAGCCATGTTATCTACAAATATATACATAACAAAAGGTTGAAAATACAAACTTAGTGTGATAACCTGGTTTGTGATGTAACATAACAAACAATGCTTATCTAGTGAATGCAATTGTAGCTGTTGAGATCCAAGACTGATTTCGCAAGGCATTGCTATATGAAAATAGAAATGTGTAAATATATAACACTTCAGAGATGTACTTTGTGTTGGTTTTGCTTTCTGGTTTGGAGAGTATTATTCAGACTCTGTTGCTGTGACAGAATGCCTGAGAAAGAACCCAAGAGGGGAAAGATTTATGTTGGCTCATGGTTTAAGAAACTACAAACCATGGTCAGGTGGCTCCATTATGTCTTGGAATTGGTGAAGTAAATCATCATGGTACAGAGGACTCAGTAGAACAGAGATGCCCATCTCATGCAGCCAGGAAGTAGAGAGCAAAAGGAAAGACCTAGGTACCAGGAGTAAACATCAAGTGTGTACCCCAAATGTTCCATCACCTTGATCTGTCCTTACCATCATATCTATGAACTCACAAAATAGTGTAATGTATAGATGAAATTAGAACCCTCACAATTCAATGAATTTTTAATGATTTGAGCAACAAGTACATTTGTAAGGTACATCATACAAAAACTTACAGGTTCTAAGTACATCACAACCAATTTTAATGTTTTAAATTTATAATACCTCTAATTGGTATGTGAGGTCCATCTGTTTATGTGTTGCTTTTGTTGGTTAATGAATAAAGAACTGCTTTGAGCCCATGGCAGAAAAGAACAGAACTAGGCAGGGAAAGCTGGGCTGTATGCTGGGAGAAAGGAGGCAGAGTCAGAGAGAAGCCATGTAGCCCTGCTGGAGCTGGATGGAACATTAGACAGTAAACACAGCCACATGGCGAGACACAGATTAATAGAAATAGGTTAAATTAATATGTAAGAGTCAGCCAATAAGAAGCTAGAGCTAATGGGCCAAGCGGTGATTTAATTAATATTGTTTCTGTGTGATTATTTCAGTTCTGGGCGGCTAGGACAAACAAGTGGCCTCCTTACTACATCTAATGATTCACTTCAAGTTGGTGTTTGTATCTTAACACTATTTGTAAAGAGAATCCCTCTCAGTATAGCTATATGATTTTCTGGTTTTGGATATACAATATTGAGTGTTAGGTATTTTATTTGATGTCTGTCACCAAATAGGAACACAAAATATTCACTCATTAATAATTAAATTTAGAGCCACAAATTTCACACAGTTAGGATGGGTTGGCTTAGAAATTCAAAATTTATACTATCAAACCTTACAGGGAATAACTCTTGAGAATAAAGCACAAGGAGATAAATTAAAAACTTAAGTCTTGAAGTCACAAACTAAAATGAAGTGAAATACTCATATATACTTATATATGGCATTACAACGCCAAATAGATAGCCCTAAACTTTGTCTTTATACAAGGTGCTGCCTATAAATCAGAAGAAACTGAAGGTGAATGGTTAAACTGACATTAGTATTTATTTATCCAAATGGACCAGACATTGAAATTGGTATGTAAAATTAAAGAGCAGATTTTCTTAAAGGAATATAGCAGACAATAATATAGTTGAATGTGAATATATACAACTTAGCAGTATAACTGTTTACTTCACAGAGAACCAAATTTCAAAACAATAAGAATCAGTAGAAATGACTAAGAATAAATTATGTTTGGCAGTCAAGTATTGCATAGATGCACTATGATACAATCCATATGTTATAATAGCATTTAGAAGCCTGGAAACAGTTTTCTGTGGATTCTATACAAAAATTCTTCATTTCTTAGGCCTGCTTGGAAAGCATGATATGGATACAAGGTATCTATCATGCACAGGACAGCTTTGAAATGAAAAGTGTTTGTCACTTGAACCTCTGTAGAACAAGTCTTTATGCTTGAAATTCAGGCACTTTATGAGGTCTTTTATACTACTGACATTTGTGTTAAAAATTGTGATAATCTTATTGAAAGATAGTGAGCTGAGGAGCATTGGGGGTGAACTAGTACACACTGGTTCCCAAAGTCCAGTCTCTACTTCTTTCTTATTACTACAACTGATTTCTAAGCTAAAGATTCATCAGATGTCGGACAATCTTCCACACCAGATTACATCTCAGAACACACTATCAATGTTGAAATATACTACTAGTTTACACATCAGTTGCCACATACTATTGACATCTACTGCATAGAGGCCAGTAACACAATATCCTACAGTTCCCAAAAGGGTCCTTTAGAGGAAGAACTGTCTCATCTAAAATGCCAGTAACACTGTTTAAAGCATAGGTTTTTCAATTGTGAATCAAAAGTCCATATTAGTCATTCCGCACAAGAGAAACTGTTGCTAAGAGAGGCAATGGCTTATATTCAACATGAACAATTGCTATAAATTGTAGAGAATATTTTTTACCTCAGAATTTTTGACTTTTTAAAAACTACAATAATTTAATTATGAAAGCATACTTTTAATATGCACCTCTCAAATTTCTGAGCATGTATCAGAAAAATAATATCTTTGCAGTGTACCTTATTAGAATGTTCACTTTCAAATCTTCCTCTTCTAGTTGTTGACTTCAATTCCATATAAAGTTACATGAATTTTGACTTGGGGCAAAGACGAACTTTCTAAGAATTTCTGAAATATTTCATAAACATACTTCTTCCATTTCATATGATGTGTTTATGAGAAACTGCACTGTAAGCATTGATGTTTATAACTGAATGCCAATCAAACCTGAAAGGTATACGTCTGCTTCACATCCTATGCAAATATTTTTAAAATTCTAATTTTAATTATTTTTACTTTTTGGTTTTCAACACAGGGTTTCTCTATGTAACTGTCCTGTCTGTCCAGGAACTCCTTTGTAGACCAGGCTGACCTCAAACTCAGGGCCTCCTTCTGCCTCCTGAGTTCTGGGATTAAAGACATGTGCCAACACTGCCTAGCTTAATTTTAATTTTTAAGGTAAAATAAACACATCAATATTATTAGTGTGAAAATTTTCATATATTTTAATAAATAGTTAAATATAGACAATGTATAGAAAATAGTATTTTAAACAAAATATCTTTATGCTTTATAGCCAGTAACATTTGATTTTTACAAATATGTAGAATACTGACAGATTTGGGCCATACAAAATTTGGGGGAAAAAGTAGTTAGGGGTGAAAAGTGTTTAGGATATCCTAGTTTGAATGGCTCATTCCTTCCAATATTTATACGAGGTCCACTTCTGCCCATTTTTGGTTCCTTTCCTAGGGAATATTCTAGGAAAAAAATGCATGCAAGCAAAAAAAAAAAGGCGACATTATGAGTATCACACAGTCAAATACAAATGTTGATGAATGTTAGCCCTCTATTAAATATAACATAAAGTAACTTTCTCCCCCTTTCCATTCCATAGCGAACCTTTTCCAAGTAGACTTTTGTTAACCCTTAGCTGACTGGAAGAAATATGACTTTTGTATTTTGATGCTGTCAAAACACACTCAAAATAAAACTATGCTAGTCGATGGAAAACCCTGGTTTTACGCCTTATTAAAGCTTCCTTCTTCATTCGGAAAGAACATCAGGCTAGTAAGTATGGAGCGTGGGTTGTAAGGTAAAAGGACGTGTGTGGGTACAGAGTTATGGGAATAAACAAGGACACCTGGGTGATGGCTGTTTGTGGTAGGAGTCGTTGGAATGTATTAGCGTTGTGTTGCTCTCTAACACTTTTCCCAAAACCTAGCCTGCCCTAGACAAAATGAACAAGCAAGATTATGGTTAAGGGGATTTCCAAGCTCACAAAATTTATGCGAAGAGGAAGACAAGATAAAATTCCTGTGGTATTTATAGGATGAAATGGAAATATCCAGCTACAACTGCAGGAAATGATGATTTTTTTTCTCACCTGATACTGTTTGAGTTGTAAGAATGTTAAATAGGACCAGATAAATCAATCAGCCACAGTTTTCATGGAACATCTCAGCAATAAAACTACAATGAATGTAGCACTGTTTTCTTTCTGTTAATCAAAAGATATCACATAAAAGTATTCTTATTTATTTATTCATTTAATTGTGTGTGTGTCTGTGTGTTTACAACACCTTACATATTTGTAGGACAGAGGACAATGTGCCAGAGTTAGTTCACCTCTTCCAACATGTAGGTCCCAGAAATCAAAGTCATCTCCCTAGTGTTAACACTGTCTTAACATAATTGTTCACATGAGTGCACTATCAACAGCAACTACTCATTTTTGCCTTTATCTGTTGGGTGTGAAGTGAGGGTTTCTGATTTGTATATTCTCAGACTTTTTGGTTAGGGTAAGAAAATGTCACCGTGTAGCAGTCTAGGAAGTATAATGCAAATAAATGTGTTTTACTCAAAATTCTCATTCCATAAGAAAGTGAAAATTACCTTCATAGATTTAAAAACAACAACAAAACAGAGTCAATACAACACAAAGTCACTTCTCAGGATCCACAATTCTTGTTTTGCAGACCTTATAGCTCAGAGAAGACAAAACCCAGAGATGCTTTAGCCACTCTGTAAAGTGGTACAAGATTTGCACATCTTCCTTGCACTTTCTACCATAGTCTTTGAATTATTCCAAAATACCTATATCTTAAAGATGTCATGCAAGCATTTTGATAAACTGTATTGTGTGGAGGATAATGACAATGGGAATGAAGAAGTCTGCGTATGTTCACGACTAATGCAATTATTTTTGTAATGCTTTAGATATGTGGTTGGTTTAATTCATGAATGAAAAAGCCTCTAATATGCTGAGTTGAATATGTTGTTTACTGTTATATAACCAGTATTCTGAAAAACACAAAATAAATGTTTTAGAAAAAAATATCTTTAAGGAATCATAAAGCAGGAAATAATTCTGACATGTGTTTGGTATGTGTACATAGGTTTCCATGTTGCATGTGTATAAACACTCATTTGTGGGACACATGTGCACCCATTTGCAAGTGTGTGCATGTGGAGACAGACATTGACATCACTTGGTGCCTTCCCCAATTATTCTCCACAATATTTATTGAAGCAGGGTTCCAATGATCTGAACAACCTACCTAGACTACTGTGGGAATCTTAGTCTCTGTCTCATTAATGCTGAGACGACAAATGGCTGCCACACTTGCCATGTGGGTTCTGGGGCTCCAGAATCAGGTCCCCACACTTGTACAATAAGTGATTTATTCACCACGTCATCTTTCCATCCCAAATCGCAGATTTTAGTGACTCATAATAGTTCAATTTTTGAGTTACTTTGAGCATGCAAAACCTAAATGGCCATGACAGTTACAAAATCTTTTCAAACAGGCATTTCTCACCTTATTCCACCCAAACTGGCTATCAAATCTCATGAGAAATGATGTCTAAGTTTTGAATCTTTCAATAACTCAAGGTAAATGGCCTTCATATTATAACATGTCAATAAACAAGAGAATGAGCCTATATGACAAGATTCAGAAACAATGTTATGAAAGGAACTAAAGAATAACAAGGTACTTACTCAGCGCAGACTCAAACATGGCAAGAAGTTATAGAGAAACATCTTGCTCTAACCAAAACTTTTAATTCTTTAAGGAATCCAGAAATAAACCCTAGAGCTAGAGTTACGGGTAGTTGTCAGCACCTGATTTGGGTGCTAGGGATGAAGCTCAAGTTCCTCTCTAAGAGCAGTATACCATCTTAACTGCTGATACATCCCTCTGGCAGGAAGAATACTGAATTCCTTTGGATAAAGAAGAAGCTCCTTAAATTAATATATATGCCAGAGGTTATAAATTGGTTTTGGGGATGTAAATCCAGATATATTTCACTTAAAAAGCTTAAAATATTGAGAATGATATAATCAGTTTGGATGCCCAACAGCAATAAAAATGTCACAGCTACTTTCAGACTAGAAGTTGATAGATCCTACCTCAAAAGCACTTTTCCCAAGCATTATGGATTGTCAACCTGCATCTGTGATTAGTTTGTCTGACTCATTTCACCAGCTTTATCATTATTTCATGAGAAAAACGTGTATGCTTGTCATAGAGGGTGTGACACCAATATAGAAACTTATAGGTAAAACTTCATGAGGACAAATATTAAGTGTGCAAAAAATTAAAAAGTTAAATCTTCGCAAATCTATTAGACCGTTTCATTTTGACAGTTACCTCAAAATAGCCTATGCATTTGAGACACAGCGTATAAGTTATAATTTGCATCTGCATTCCTTTGTTAGTTAATATTAAGGAATGTGCTGGAGTGCTGAGACAACCGTGCACTCAGAACGTGGAGGAAGGGACATCAGAAGCTTGAGACTGGTTCAATAACAAACAAAGATGACAAGTTGACTTTTCTGTTCAGGAAATTGTCATGTAGCTGGGAAGTAAAAGCATTGTGGAAAGATACTCATTTCCTCATCGCCTTTCTGCACTTACGTGATGGCTTTACTCAAACAACACTATAATAATAACACTGAACAGATGCTTACTGTGAGCTCTGTCTGCAGCTTTCCAAATAATTTCATATTTTTATTTATTTAATCTTCATCACAAAGCAATGTTGTCCTACTCTTGTGCCAATTTTACAGAGGAGTAAGAACAGGTCATTTCGTATTAAACCATTTTATTCAAAATTATATTTTTCATCATATTGACTTTTTATACAAATTCTTCTTTACAACACAGTATTTTGTTGCATATGAATCAGTACTTTGTCTTAAACAACTACTTATGCTAGACTTGGGATCTAAAAGTGAAAGACATCATTTTAGAAGCTAAGAGTGTTTCTTAAATTTGTAAATACTTTAAGTTTCAAAAAGGAAAAAAAATATCTCATAACCCATGGACACTGTCTGACTAAATGTTAGTGTCCATAAAGTTTTATGGAAACACAGTCATGATTGTTCATTTGCATCCTCTCTTTGGTTTCCTCCACTCTACAATGGCCAAGCTAATTAGCTGAGAGAGATCTGATGGCTCACAAACTCTAAGACATTTATTGCCCAGCCCTTCCCACAGAACTTTTGCCTACTCATGAACAAACACAAAGAAATTCTTGACTTTAGAAATTCCGAGAGCACTTAACCTGGTAAAGTTTCACTGTAAACCCACAAAAAGAAAAACACACATTTCAATACTTTGTAAACTACTTGGTATTCTAGGCACAACTCAGAAAATTCATGATTTGCACAAAACTCTTTCAGTACACAAGTTCAGCTACCTTCTTTACTACAAAAAACAAACAAACAACAAAAAAAAAACTACTGGGTCATTGGCTTTCTCCAGACTATTAAATAAGAAATTAAGATAATCCTTGATATTTTATATGAAAATAACATGATTTAGTCTGATATTATAGAATATGCTGATGGGTTGCTAATTTTAAAACATTAACATGCTGACTAACACTCCAGAAATGAATTGTAGGCCTTCGTATATTTTAGAAAGTATTAAATTTATTTTTAGTAAGGTATAGAACCAGATACATTCCCCATTCTTCCCAGTATTTAACAGTTATATTGGGCTGTTAATTTTATTTCTCTCCTCCCTCCCTTCTTTTCTTCTTGCTTGCCTGCTTTTATTTTATTTTTTTCTTTTGAGACAGAGGATCAACTGGTCAACTCACTGTGTAGACAAGGTTGGCCCAAAACTCACAGAGATTAATCCATGTTGCCTATGTCCAGAGTGTTGGGATCAAAGCATACATTTCCAGGGCCAGTTGTTTTGAGATTTTCTGTACTATCTCTAAAAAAAATAAAGATGTTTTAAGTTAAGCAAATATGCTATACATGCCCTAGAAATTATGATAAATGATGATCTTTATTGACTATTTAAAAGTATACTCACCCATCTACAAACTCACAAAATGGAATCTGATAAAAGTTAAAATTAATCAAGCACAAACAAGTGAGGCACCTCTGACCCACAATCTCTCTTGGGCTAATTAGACTCAGTGTGAAGCAAATGCTAGCTACAGCAACTCTGAGCAAAACCCTGCCAATTGTTAAGAGATAAACACTGACCATTCCCTGCTAAGTAACCCATATCCTTCCTGAGGTCACAGAGAAAATATGAATCAGTGGTTTTCTAAATGAAGCATAAACCCTACAAAACCTCCTCCACACATAGATCATTAGTATTTTGATTAAATACTAATTAGAGTTCTGTAGAAAACTTAGTTTCCACGACAAGGCAGAAAAGCAAAATATTAATGGAGACAAATGCGAAGAAGATGGCTCTGAACATTCCAGTTTGGCACATGCCTGTGTGAACATTTACTAGTTTTCTGCTCCATTAATGTCCATTTTAGTTTTGGAGGAAACTATAAGCGAGTCATGCAGAAGAGAGCCCTTGACATTCCACTGTGGCAATGTAGGCTTGGAACATGATCCCCATACACAGGGAAAGGGAAGGGAGCATATGAAGAATGTGCATTGAAGACTACTGGAGGGTAAGTAAACTGAGCTCAGTGTTTGGATTCCGGAAATTGATTTTAATCAAAATGTAAATATTTAACATTAGTATTTACCAGACAAACCCCTGAGAAAATGTTAAATCTCTTTGTCCATTCCAGTGTGTACTTCTCAGTGTTAACTCTGTCTCTACCTGGAAAGTAAAGTTTCCTTATTGATTTGTATTATAGGGAAAATTATTTCATATCAACAGAACATGTTGACTGTAGGAAAAACTACCCAACCTAAATCTTGTCTTTACTGAGGTCTGTAGATATTTGAACTTTCTTCATCAGTTTACTTCTTGAGAACCCCACACAATAACTGATTATGCTTTCAAAGTAGCGGGTTCTTCCTAAGGATGGTAGTATGAAGCGTGTCCATGCCTGTGTGGTTCTCTCTGCCCATCATGGTACATCATGGCAGGTTTGTCATCAAAGAACAATCTCAGGAAACATTCCAAAGGAAGAGAGTGGAGGTTAAAAGCCTCCGTGTACCTCCATAGAATATCCTTTTATCGCATTGGGTCCTTTCTTTCTTTGCCGGTCTCTCTCTCTCCCTCCCTCCCCACTCTCTCTTTCCTTCCCTTTCTCTTTCCCTCCCTCCCTTCCTCTTTCCCTCCCTCCCTCCCTCCCTTCCTCCCTCTCTCTCTCTTTCTCTCTCTCGCCATTTCTTTTTGAGCCATAGTATGACCTACTGAAGAAGTGAAGGAATATAAACCTTTTCTTTTTGAAAGGAAATATAAAGAGTTGTTGGCTATATGGATTTCATGTTCCAAGTATAGACAACACAAGGCCTATGGGAAACTTGACATCAGAATAAAAAATACAAAAATAGAAGAAAGACTACATAACAGTGGCGTCCTAGAAGCCAAGAATGAGAGGGCTTCAGGACAGCTTGAAGAAGTCACAACCCATTATGAAAGGTGGAGTCATGTGAGCTTTGGGAATGGCTACTGACTTTGGCAATTAGAAGTTACCTGATAAAGAGAAGAAATTTGTCCCTTCTGGAATGAGTTGGAGGGCAGACACTTTGTGTTGAGTTAAAGAGTGTATGGAAAGTGATGAAGCAGAGAAAGTGATTCTAGTTTGCAGTTTGGATTTGTGTAGGAAAGATAATTGAGGTGAAGATGTCATTAAATGGTAGAAGTGGTAATGTGTCAGGTAATAGAAAGGAAATGAAGAAAAAGAGACAGAAGACAGAAAGAATTTAAGCAGAGAGAATCATCAAGAAAAGATGTAGGGAATGTGGAGACAAAAAAATATGAGTATATCAAGAGCTTAAATTCTCCACATTAATAAATGGACATGCAAATCATAGGAGCAGATAACTGATGTTTCAAACTTTTAAACTAGTTTTTCCTGATCTGTCTCCACATCAAACAATTCCTTACATGTACATTAATTCCTAATTACTTACTGACCTCTGACTATTATACTGTTATATAATGATTTCTCAAACAGAATGAAATGACCCTGATACATATATGTATATGGTGCAGGACAATCATCTATATTCTGTCAAATGTATTTTAAATAAACGCTGATTGGCTGATAGCCAGGCAGGAAGTATAGGCGGAAAAACCAGACAGGAAGTAGAGGTGGGGCAATGAGAACAGGAGTATTCTGGGAAGAAGGAAGCTCTTTCCCCAGTCCTGCCCAGACCACCAAAGAAGCAGGATGTGACCTGCCCCACTGAAAAAGGTACTGACCTATGTGGCTAACATAGATAAGAATAATGGGTTAATATAAGCTACAAGAGCTAATAAGAAGCCTGAGCTAATGGTCCAATCAGTTTATAATCTTATGGAGATCTCTGTATGACTTTCTTTGGGGCTAAATGGCTGCAGGAACTGGGCAGGACAGAAACCCTGACAAGCAGGCCCTCATGTTACGTGTGTGTGTGTGTGTGTGTGTGTGTGTGTGTGTGTGTGTGTGTGTGTGCTGGTATTCTTGTCCCAAAACACCAAAACACCCCTTTTTTTTCTTCCCCAGCTGAATAACACTCTGCCCCCATTGTTGTTTCCTCTGGGAAAGTCTCTAAAATTGTCCTCTAGAAAATTTTTCTTTTAAAATAAACCCCACTCACACTATCCCAAATAGAAATAGACACCCATTCCTTGTGGTTCTGCAGAATCTAGTGGATACTCAGTAACAGCATATTCTGCCGTGGTTAATTTGAATTTGCTTCCCATATGCTCTTGTACTCAAAGTTTCATCTTTGCCATCTAGAAACCTTGTATGGTAGGAATTAAATCTGTCTCTTCTGCCTCTGTTTCTCTCTCTCTCTGTCTCTCTGTCTGTGTCTGTGTCTCTCTCTGTCTGTCTCTCTCTGTGTCTGTATCTCTCTGTCTGTCTCTGTGTGTGTGTGTCTCTCTCTGTCTCTGTCTCTCTGTCTCTGTATCTGTCTCTCTCTCTCATTCTCTGTCTCTGTCTCTCTCTCTCTCTTTCTTAAAGATGATTGATCCATGCACACTGAGTGGGATTTTCATTGGCTTAGTCAGCCTGGAATTCCTGGCTGGAAACCAGTGCATGTGTTCTATAAAGCCCTACTCTAGGAGCAAGATGACCCCTATAAATCATGCCCACATGAAGGCAGAACTGAAGCGGTATAGGCAAGATGAATGAAGGCTATCACAGTCCCTCCGCAGGTGCTTATGTCCAAACACCAGGTGTCCGTAGGTAGAATGTTTGGAAACATGTAAATGGCACCTTGTGTTTTCACTCTTTCCCTTGATCTTCCCTCCCTTAATTTGTCCTGGTTACTTTCTTCCTGCTCTTTACCATGACACGCCTAGGTCCTCAGTGACTCAGAACCAAAACTGCTGTCCTCATGGATTCTCTTTTCCAGCCTGACACTTCCCTGGTCACTGAACTTGAATTCTTATAAATCCTATCTCCAATGGTGACTCTTACTGAATGAACTCTTCACTCCAGTACGAAGAGGTCTGTTTAATTATCTCTCCTCTCATCGGCCTATACATCTTCTTTCGGAAGTGCCTTCAATCTTATGTCTCCAGATTAATCACAGATCGTTAGGGATTTCTAGTATGAAATGAAGTAAACCATTAGTGTTCTGAAAACAAAATGAAGCAATTCCAAGCACCTCACCTTTCTCTCTTTGTCTTTTTGTTTTGTTTTATTTTGTTTGGTTTTTTGTTTGTTTGTTTGTTAGCCTGTGAGGCTCTTTGCTCTTTTTTTTTCCCAATTTTTAAATCAAGTCTTACATCTCATTTATAGTTTAATGTTGCCTTTGCTCTCCAACACCAAGGTAAACCTCTCTTTTTTACTGAAGAAACTCTTCTAACTGCATTTCCTGTCCTGAGCATTAGACGTCAATCTCACCTTAAGCCACTCCCCTTGAATACTGAGTTAGCATTTGAAACTTAACAAGGCACTCAAGAATCACTAATCCCCTACATGTTCTGAACATCTGTTTCTCCATACATGTTTTCTATCAGCGCAACCACTTACAGTTAAGTAATTTAAAATTTCTAAATTATCCATGTTCCAATATCCCTTCACACATTAAGCACTTAAAAATCCTACTTTCAAACATTCTCAGTCTTTTCACGTCTCTTGCTGTTCTACTGTCGCCACACTGGTAATGACTTTTGACTAGACTGTTGCAGCTAGCTTTCTCATGTGCATCCTCTCTTCATGCTACCACAATTATCACGTCATATAATAGACACATTGGTCTTTCAAAAACACAAGGGAGACTACAAATTTCCACAACTACACATACTTTGGTGAATTTCTCTTACTCTTCAAATACAATCACTTGTGATCTGCAACACAAAGCCCTTTACCACAATGAAGACAAGACATAAGCTGTTTTATATGCCTGAAATGGACTTCCCCTGGCTCCTTACATACCTTAATCTTTTTGTCAATTTAACCCTTAATTTAAAAGCATCTTTACAAACCATTATACATTCTTAAATATGACATGCTGTTTTCATTTCTTATAGCAATGACAACTATCTAAAATCTCTTATTAATTTACTGTTTTATAAGTGTTGTTTTAGTACTATAATTATATATTAGGCAACAAGGGAACTTTGACCACTTTATTCTTAGCAGCTAAATAACATATGGTATAATATATATTTCAAGATAAGATACACATTTACTGTTTGGTGGATGGGTTTTTGTTAAATGACAATTATAATTGCCCATACTTTCAGCATTTAGATATGTCTTATATGTCTATTAATTATTCAGTTCCTTAAAAACCATCATCCATATAGGACTTATCGCTAATCCTTCATAACAAGAATATATATATAATGTATATTATATATATAATATTTATATATAACAAATGAATAGTGTATAATATGATTTTATCTATTTTAATATAAAACCAAAAGTACTAAAATGATCATGTTGCTAAGTCTTGTGTGTTTTTTTAACAGTTCCAAGAAAGGACTTCCTTTGATTTTCTCTGTCAGTAGTGGTTAGGAAGTAAAGAAATAACTGTCGATACTTTGTAGCCTCCTAAAAGGGTGTGGTCAGGTTCTAGCACAGTGAGTGGCAATGAAATATCAAGAATCTGCAGCTTCCAAAGAGCTATTTCTTACTTGAGCTTCTTTTCTTCATGTCGGAATGGATTTATTATATGTTTACCCAATGGAAATGACCATAGCTTTTCAATGGCATCTGCTCTAGCTTCCAGAAAAATCTGAGGTCTTATTGGCAGAGCTAAAAAAGAAAATAGCTACCCACAGGCCCTTCTGTGGGAGATTATGATCTCTCAGAGACATTGCCGTCTTCCCTCAGCTAACCACAATGGCAGGAAATTCCAGTGGGGCTGAAAGAGATCAGAACAGATACACACACCAGAATAATTTAAAGGCATTTAAGACTCTATAAAATACCTGCTTTACTGGTTGAGAATAGCAAACATACATCACAAGCACATAAGTAGAGTTCACATGCAGCATGTACTAATTGTATAGCACAGATAAGGGCATGAAAGCTTTCCAAAGTTGGGCAGCTAGTAACAAAAATATTGACTAAAATTTAAGAGCTAAAACAACCACATAATTCAATAAACAGATGGATCTAACAAAATTATGAGAATTATATGAGGTCAACTACAGTAGATCAAGAGGGAGAAGGTCATAAAAATAATCCCAGTTATTTCTTAAATATACCCATTGTAAACTCAGTTGTAAAAAAATTTCAACCACCACTACCTCCATAGTTATGGATTATTGGTAAACAATCCATATTGCTGTGCAATTCTTAGGTTCTTCTGTTTTGATGATACTGACTCAGTCTTGCGCCTGTGATTCAGCCCCATCCCACAGCTTTCTGCACTTCTTACTGCCTTCCCTTCTCTTGCACGGGCCTGTCATAGTGGGAGTTTAATAAATGCTACTTAATTATGATGCTGTCCTTTTATTTTCTTCACTTCCATCCATTCCTCTCCCATATGCTTATACTGAGAGTCAATCACCAATGATTCCTGAGTTTGTTTCCCGACACCCATTATTCTCTACTGATCAAAAGCAACTGTAATCCCTAGCTCCAGTGGACCGCACACCCTGTTCTGGCTCCATGAGTACCAACATTTAAGTGTAGATACCCATACACAGTTACAGATACACACACATAATTAAATAGTAAATAAAAACCATGCTGTGTTACATATTTAATATATATGGCAAAGTAATTTGGGATTAAAATACTGTTAGAGTTCAAGTAATTTCATTATCATCGAAAGATAGTATTTATAGACACTTCTATTTATGTTCAATAATCCACAATCTAATTCTTTTTATACCAGTGATAAGGAGACCAGTTCTGTTGCAGACATTCTAATAAGGGAGTGTTAGAATTTCAAAGTGCCAAATATCACAGTATATTTATGTATTTTAAATTTTCATAAAATTAGCATTTTCTACATAACAGCCCTGAAAGGGGGATGACTTTTGACTTTTTATTATATTCTAGGACTGTGGCAAGTTTTTCCTAGATGTCTAATCCACAAATCTGTTGGTTTAGAATTAATTCTACTTTTTAAGATGAGAAAATTACATCCCAGGGATTCTAGACATTACACAGAAGTCCTGTAGGGTAATAATAGTAATAATAATTTGAAACCATTTTGTCATTTATTAAATGCTGCAAGGTTCAGTGTTTTAGATGCCTTATCTGTAGAGTCTGGATAATTACTGCTTTCAACAGTATTAAATATTAAGTGAATTGTGAGTTTATTTATTCACTGTCCCAGAAAGATCCTAAACAGAAAATGAGTTGCTATAAGAAATGCTAGCAAGGGTGAAGCAACTTGTGGCTAAAATAGCAAAAGAATCACTTTTCCAGTCATAGAATGAATTTAGTAATTTATTAATTGATGCCTACACATCATTTTAAATAAGAACACACACACACTCACATGCGTGCAGGTATTGCAAATTTTAGATTTGTTATTGCATGTTATTATTGTTGTTGTCTTTGTATAAGAATTTTTGATTGTTTACCCCTTGGCACACATGGCTAGTATTGACATAGTTGGGCTGTATCCTAAAGTCTGTGTGAATACAGAATCATTCATAGCCAAAATACTCTTCCTGTGTATTTTGAACACTTGCTCTTTGTCTTATACACTATAATAGTCTAACATAACATATGTCTTTTATTTGGGAGAACACATAGTTTCCAGTCATATTTCTCTTTTGTCTCAAAAGAAGGAGGAATGATATACTAAAGCATTAAAATCTACAAAGCCTGTTCACTGAGAGCCACCAAACCTCATTTATGTACACATACAGTTGCATTCAAAATACTCAAGTGAAGGCATGAACATCACCAGAGCGTCAGTAGTGACAGTGCCGCTTTTGGTTTGGTTTTGGTACCAGGCCAGGTAATAGAAACCTAGCCAACTACTTAGGGCTAATGAAATTATGAATCTTGGAGAAGAACCTAAAACTGCCACTTTAGTACAACAGCATAATCCCTAACTACACTCTAAACATTTGCTTTTATAACCACAGATAATTGTAGTCCCCATCAAATAAACTTCTCTTTGCAAAAGATGGAGACTGTTACAGAAAGCCACAACAGAACCAAATGCAGAGTTATGGAGCCCAGTCCCAGTGGATATATCTACAATACAACAATACAACTCCTGCACTTAAGGCTAAGGGATCAATGCAGAATAAAGGTGATAAGATTGTAAGAGCCAGAAAATCCGGGGAGTTTGCTGTGAGATGTGTGTCCTAGGATCATCAGAAACTGCACACATAAAATCCCACTAGTATGAGTACTGAGGTGTGTGAATAAGGATGGCAATAGGTATGATCAAGTGTACAGGAGAAAGTTCACAAACCTCAACACTACACAGTCACTGTCAACTAAGGAATGCTTGCAAGTCAGAAACAGTTTCCTGAAGAGAACATACTGGTTGGTTATCAAAAATCAAATAGTCAGCTGTTAAACATATATACAAGTAGCATTATATACATTGAATAGGTTGTATTTAGGTATTTAGGGATATATATGCATATACATGTATGTATGCAACAATAATTATTTTTTAAAAGGCCATGGAATTGAAATAGAGCGATGAGGGGTATATGGGAAAGTTTGGGGGGAGGAAAGAAAAGGGGGAAATGTCATAATTATAATCTCAGAGCATGAGAGAATTAATTATACATACAGAAGGTTTTTTTTCAAAGCAAAACAAAATGAGACAAAACTAACATGAAAGACCAAAACAAACAAACCAAAACCACCTTAAGTAGAAAATGCCTAAAGAACCCCGGAAGTCAGAAATGTGCTAGACTTTTTCCTTTGTCATGTTTGAAGTACAGTTATTATTAGGGCTCATTTTAGAAGATAAATATGCTAAAGACAGATGCCTTGTCAAGGCCATAAGCCCATATGTACCCAAAAGAGGTAAATTCATAACCCATACATCAATATATTTTTCATGTATAAATATATACATAATATTATATAATATATAATAGAGTTAACTTCTGTGAATGCTCAGAGCTGTTGTTAGCTCCTCTATAACTGTACATCAAATACACTTAAAATGTTCTGTTTAACCAGTCAAACCGATCAAGACATTTTCGAAATTAAATTGTTTTCCAGTTATAGATTGTTTAACTTGTTTCAAAACAGTTTTTGTTCAAGAGCTGCTCTCACTGGTGTGTGCCACATTTTGGTATGATGCCTACTGCAACATATTACACAGTAAATGCTAAGCTGGCTAAGCTGACTCTTCCCCCTCACCCCCCAAGCAATTCAAGTTTTAACCTGGAGCTCAGTTTCACCCCTGCCAATGCTCTGGAGCTATTCTTGCCAGGGATAAAGCATTCCAGTAATTGTTCCTAACGGGTTGTCTGCTGCCAACTGACAACCACTTAAGGTCCCAGGTATCATCAAGAGCAGTCTTTTCAGAAACTCATGGGATGGGAAAGATTTACAAACTCAAAAAATCTGGCATTTCTCCAACCAAATTTGTGACCAGTTTAAATCTCCATTTGAAGTTACAGAAAATACTACCTAATGTTTTCCACTTCTAATTACAGACAGTCTTCCAGTTAACAGGGTTTATTTATGATACGTGTGCTTGTTAAAAAAGTAAAATAAAATACAGCCAGGAAAATTGTAACCACTCAACACTAACATGAATGTCAATGCTTTAAAAAATATTTAAATGTGAGGAGCTGTACTGCTTCAAATATATTCATTACAGGAACATTTTCTGGGACTCTTTAATTTAGGATACACACACACACACACACAAAAAAAACTATCTGTATAGCCCATGACAGACTGACACCCTCAAATGGAGGTAAAAATTGGCAGTAGTTATAACCAATACCATCTCCCTGAATGTTATCAAATAAGACATAAAGGAATCATGTTTTCTACAAGTTTGGATGGAATATGCTTATTACTTCAACTCTCAGGAAGCAGAGGCAGGAGGGTCATAAACTGAAGGCAGGTGTGGTTTGAAGCACATTGGGACTGTTTTAAGCAAAGCAAAAGAGTTATGTTTCCTAATTAAACATCCAATTTAACCTTAAAGTGTCAGTAGTTCTTCAAATTTTTATGAATGTTCTAAATTAATAGTTAATTTTATTAATTTATGAAAAATACTGAGTTGAAGGCATAAACCAACACAAAGGCTATCACAGTCACAAATGTAGTCTCTATGAATAGCTAAATACATTTTTAAAAAATCTAAGTTTAATCACTGAAAGTTCATAAGAATATCAAATGGATCAGTGTTTTGTTATTTACTCTTTACCTTTTACATGAGAAAAAAATGGTTGCCTAGTAACCATTAGCATACACCTTAAAAACCTGAATGGTTTGTTGGCAAGAAGAAGAAGAAGAAGAAGAAGAAGAAGAAGAAGAAGAAGAAGAAGAAGAAGAAGAAGAAGAAGAAGAAGAAGAAGAAGAAGAAGAAGAAGAAGAAGAAGAAGGGGAGGAGGAGGAGAAAAAGAAGAGAAAAAAAGAAAGAAAGGAAGGAAGGAAGAAAAATCAATCTCAAGTTTCTATCATTTTTAGTTACATTGAACAAAAGTCTTATTAGCAAAATGTGCAATAATACCCAGGATCCTGTCATTTCCTGTCACAGTTTATCTTATTATTTTGGAACCACAATAAACAATCCATTCCCTGAGAACACGAGATCCTTTGAAAACGGTACTCTTCTAAGTAAATATACAATTAGAACATTTGAGCAGATTAATGCTAATTATAATCATTAAAACTTTTAGATTGGCTCTCTTCCATTTACATGAAAGGTTAGAGTTAAAAGCCTGAAATGTTTGTTGCCTTGTAGTATTTTTGAATTTTCTAAAGAAAACTTGCCAAACGTTTTAATGAAAGGTTTCATTCCACTTGTGATGAGTTATCTGGTAGAAGAGGAATAGCTTTGGGTTTGAATCTATAAAATAATTTGGCTATCTTGTCGTGGTTTTGATCATATTCAATGTCAATTGGTTTCTCTTGAGTATTGAGTTTTGTGCAACTCTGGCTTGCATCATATGACAAATAAGGAATAAAGTAATGACAGTCTTTCTGGGTTGAAGAGAAATTATAACTTAGTACACAAAACTAAACAAACAACTGTATTACAGGTCTTCAACATGCCAGGCACTCTCCCAGGCCTGAACACATAATGGTGTCTAGACAGATATGACTCCACCCTCCTCACTCTACAGCTCGTTAGCTAAATGTTATTATGCCTCGTCCTTTGCAGCTCCGTTTACATTATGTTTATGTCTGAAACTCTCAAATATGTATTTATTCCTAGCAGCTCCAGGACTGGCTCATAATGGCCAGTCTTGTTTGATTTAACACCACTCCAACAGTGAAGAAAAGCAACAAGATATGCAAAACTTAAAATTAATATGTGAACTTGGTCAAAATTCTGTAATTGCAAACTTCAACAATAGTTAGAGATCATATGACACACAAATGTGCTACTCAAATTCATCCTTCTGCTTGACAAATTGTATATACACATATTTATGTACCCACAAATGTATATCTCAGTGAATATATTTCAACGAATCAGTTAGTTCTTATAAGACAAATATTACCAATCACATTCTCTACTAAGCAGCTGACTAACTCAACATTTAGTGAGAAGACTTGTTGTTTTGCTGATGAAGTGGGGTTGTTTAAACCATATAGATCTTGGTCAATGAAACAGATGAAATGAACCCTGAAACTTTCATCTGTTGTTTCATCTTGAGGTGCTGCATGGAGAAACCCCATTAACAAGACCTCATATAAATTGCACCATTATATTATTCTATTTCAAGGCCCAATGTGACTTATTGAGTTCTTGGTTTCGAACACTCTTATATCCTCATAATTTTATGTCATTGTCCTATTGTCCCTACCTGTGTTCTCTCTCTCTCTCCCTCTCTCTCTCCAGGCAAAAAAGCAAAAATCTGCAAAAGGAAACAATCCAGTCCTACCAGAGTAGCTTACACACATCCTCCTCCTCATTACCACCTTTGCTCATGCCCTCAAATGGAGACCATAATAAATCATGACCCTTAGCAACACCTGTTCTCTCAGAGAAACTTGAAATGCTGGTAAACGTCCAGTTTTTCTGTCGTTCTTACCTCTTGATCACAATTTTGCATTTGAAGTATCATGCTAAAGTTGTTCCTGTAGGTCCCTTGAATGGCCACTAGTTTTTTATGGGTAGAGCAGAAGGTGCAGTCACAAAAGCCACAAGGTGAAAATAGACTAAGTACCTTGATGAGAGACCACGGGGGACACTCAAGGGCTCAGAGCACTGCTAGATGGCATGCCTGTGATGGCATTCTTGAATCAGATTAAAGAAATCTTCACCACAAACAACAATTCTGAAGACTCGATTGCCAAAAGCACAACTTGTTTGCTAAAACGCTACACCATTCCAGAATACTTTTAAAACAATCTCATAGTGATCTAAGAAACACAAAAGTGCTACAGTTGTGGCACTATAAAAATTCGCTTTGAAGCAACAGAATTGGGGGTGGGCAGCTGGGGTGGGTTTTCTGGAATATTTTTATATACCTTGCCACTTTTAATACACAAATCTAGTTTAACATGCATTGCTAGTTTTTAAAATATACTGATATCGTCCTATCTTAATATTTTATAAAACATACTTAATTCATAAATACCGCATTTAGCATAAAGTATCAAGTTATTAGCAAATAAAAGTGCTTTAGAAAGTTTTAGAGTACTTAATATGACTTTTTTAGTTTCTCAAAGAAATTTAGTCAACTAAGTCATTGATATGTTTAGGAAGAGTTAAAAACAGAATATGCGAAGTAGATATTTGCGTTTGAAATAAAGTATGAAGAATTACTTTAAAGTTGTATCACTATGTTTTCACGCAGACACTTTAAAATAATTATACCATTTCCTACCTTGTAATTGTATCCGTTTAAATTTATGCTAAGCAAATTATGACAAGCACAAACAGGCATAATGGAGAGGAGAGTGTTTGGAAAGCCCCTATGCCAAAAGAAATAAATTAAGATATATAAAGCCTTCAAAAGTTATCCTTGTACTGTTTGCATAAAAATGTAATATTTGAGACATAAATAAAATAGTTTATAATACTGAAATATAAATATGCATATTATCCAATTATATCAAATTCAATCCCTCGCTCTCCCCATCCTCTCTCATCTACAGTTTAAATATATGATTTAAACCACAGTTAATGCTGACTTGATTTATTAAGTCAAGGTAAAGTGTAAAGTGGCAAATCATGAAGATCTGAGGCACTCAGCTACTTGACTCTTCTTTGAATGCCTAAGAAACCTAAAGTTCATAAAAATCTCCTCATGGAAATGTTTTCAGTTGGGAACTTTCCAGACCTTAGGAATGCCCCACTCTCAGGAAAACCAAAGCTTTGTTTCCAGACTGTATCAGCATCGTACTTTTTACCCCTAACAAGTGGCTAGAAATTCTACTTACATCTTATCAAAGTCTGAAGCTTTTTCAAAAAGTGAATATTCTAAACCCATGTTTAAACAATTATATCTTGTTATTCTTCTCTCCCACTAAGTTCAGGACCAATTAAAGAGAAAATGTTGGTGTCTGTATTGAACTCAGACTGATAAAGGGAAAAGAGAGTTAAAATAGGTCATGATTTTCCATGATCCTTGTGAGTATCATTGCCATCATCAATACAGAACATAGATTCTGAAGAGCTGGCTCTTCGTTCTAGGCCTGACTCCTCCAGGCTTTGTGCTTTCAAAACAGTTTTCATCTGAATTGAAGTGCAATGAAACATATTTTCACACTTAGGATACTGAGTCCATAAACACACACACACACACACACACACACACACACACACACACACACACACACACACACACACACTTTTTACCTGTTCTTATGTCGCGTCTTCAATAAGTTTTTTCCGAAGGGAGCCATGGTCTGTCCGGCAAGGCAAGCAAAAAAAACACAGTCCTTATGGAAAAGTGATCTGGGCCTGGGGAGGTTGCCTGGATCCCTCCGGTGAAAAGAGGAGGGTTGGACTCTTCCTTTTCACCTCCTCAGATGTTCCTGGCTTTCAGCTCATTAGCAGCCGGCTGAGAGAGTTGCTCGAAGTTGTGTAATTGCTGCTTAACTTTGAACTGCGGGATTGTTGTGGCTGCTGCTCCTAGGGAGACCAGCCCAACTTCAGCCTGGAAGAAGGTGTTTGTTTGGAAGCAGAAAAACCAGAGAGAGAAGAATGAGAGAGGTGGAGAGAGAGAGGAAGAGGGAGATCAGAAGGAGGCAGGGAGGGGAGGGGGGACTCTATTGTGTTTTGGAGCTATTTTTTTTGCCGACTACCTAACCTCTAAAACCTGCCAACCCTACAGGCGTGGTAATAGCCATAGGATGGGAATGTCACTCGACTTGGAAACCCCCCTTTTCCTGCTTTCCACACCCAACCACACAAGGTGTACACACATGAAAGATTATAAAC